>JAKCPI010024251.1:0-14151 GCA_023213315.1 Euborellia annulipes | reverse complement strand
ACATTATACTTTTAAATAGGTTAAGTTTACATTAAGTAAAATAATTGCCTACTAGGCCGAGCTTATGGGTTTTTTGCGATTTTCATGATATTGTAACTTGGCTTAAAACAAAATCTCAAAGATGAAATTTATACAGCAGTATAACAACCATAAGAGGGTTTGAAGGTAAAAATTTCAGATTTTTAAACTTTGTCCCAACAAAGATATTAAGACTCAAAATTTGAATTTTTTGAAAAATTTCAGTTTTTAAAAATTTGTAGCTCTTAAAGGAATTAAGACTCAGGGTTGATATTTAAAATACATGCAGTACTAGTGAATAGCTACCCACAAAAAAAAATCAAGTCTGAGATTGTATTCTTTCCAAAGGTAATATGCCTTCAAAAATTGAAAATTTTTCCGTTTTCTTACCAAATGTTGATTGGGTTGCAGACTGTTTTTGATGGATATTTCAGTAAATATGTACTGGACATAATAGTTAGGCTGTTTCTTCCTGACTAAAATGGTTTTTGTTTCATCACTCTAGAATTTATGGTTTCCGAGTTATACAAGTTAACGCAAACCCTTAAATACGCCAAAATTAGCGCGTTTCGCAAAACAAAAATGCCCGCCGTAGAAGTAACAAAAGAGATAAAAAATTTTTTTTTTTTTTTTTTTTTCTTTTTCTCCTCCTTCCCCCCCTCTCCCACCCCCACCCCCACCCCCCCCCCCCCACCTCCACCCCTTCCTTCCCGCCACTTCGGCCAATTTTGCCTTTAAGACTATCACTGTAAAAATAAAAATATATATTGGGGTTGGGGTTTATTTATTTTAATTTTTTTCAATATACCCAACACAAAAAAAAAAAACCGCGCGCGCGGGGGGCCCCACCCGCGGTGGGGAAAAAAAGGAAGGCCCCCCCCCAACCCCCCCACCCCCCGGGGGCATAAAAAATTTTAAAATCACTTTTGAACTCAGAAATAATGTAGGAATCTAGGGGAAAAAAATTATTTATTTACAAAATGGTCGAGCGACCCTGCACTTTTGAGAAATCTCTTCCAAAATATCAATATTTGCAACCAATTTACATTTTCTCCATTAGCGTTTCCTCTTATCTGTTTTCATATATGAAATACAGTATATATAGAGAGAGAAAGTATTGCGGTCATGTCGAGATTTTGATGGATATTCATGTTTTGAGGCCCCCTGAGTCCAAAAAAGTGGGTCCCGCAAATTGGTCTGTGCGTGGACATTTTTGAGCATGAAGTAAATGAGCTACGAGGTTGAAATTTTATATTTAAGTTAGGCACCTTCCGAACTCCTGTAAAGAAGCTTTTAAACAAAATCGGCCAAAGAGTACTAGTACTTTACTGATGTACTTTTTCAGTTATTTTCGATTTTCTAAAAATTCACTCAAACGATTTTTTTTAAATTAATAAATCAACTATTTTTTAGATGCTTTTTAAATAATATAAAAAAAAATTGGTGGTGATAGCTCCTCTGTCTGTTGTTGTCACTCAAACACAAAAACTGGCTTTCTCGCGTTATTAATATCCAAGATTATAGAACAATTTTGTTGAAACTTGCAATTTAGATAGAGTTTATAAACCCTTGAATAAAAAAAAAATTTGATGGTGATGGCACCAAGCTTTTGACACTCAAGCCCATTCTAAAACTTCAATAGCCTGACATGTGAAAGGAAAAAATTTGACCGTACGCTAGCGCCATCCCCTATCTTGACGGTGATTTGGGCAACTAATAAATAATTCCTCCTAATCTGCATTAAGATTTTTATTTTTTATAATAAATATCAGAGCAGGAATAAAGAATAAATAGAATATACCGATTAAAAGAGGAATTATCGAGTTTGTAACACATACAGCAGAAACAAAGGCAACACACACACACACATGTCAAATCAAAACGCCATCACTTGCATCATCTCCTAAACATGATAAATAATGATAAATAATTTTACAACTAAAATTATTTATTTAAATTCATTAAATCAATTCGTAGAGTAATCCCTTTATTTTATACAAATCTAGAGGTGAATGACCTCCTTTTCATTAAAACTAGGCCAAGTTCAAATTTTATTAGGTAATAAAAAAATAAAATTTCGTCTCTTTTATTTTATTTATGACTTTGATGACGTTTTGCTTTCTTTTGTTTGCTCTGTGCCTGAGTGGATTGAATTTGTTGCTTTTTTGTACCACAAGTTACTCGAGTCTTTGGTCTTTTAAAGTGAGATTATTTTTTTTGATTTGAGGCTTCTAGAGGTTACACTTCTCTCTTTCTCTTGCCTCCATTCCGAGATTCAGTACAGCTTGGCATTGCTTAACATTAATAATCTCTATTGCTTTTTTGATGAAGGAAATAGAAAAATCAAAATTTTATTTAAATAATTTGTATACACAAAATTGTTTTATTCATCATTCTGAACAACTTTTGTTTAAAAGACATTTCCCGATTTGAACATTTAACATATCATATTAAAAGACAATGTTTTCAGGTCGCTTAGTAGATCGCCAGCCAGACACAGCCGTCTGGAGGCCTTGCTATTTTTGGCGATGACGTCACTCCATATTGTCGTCTTTTATGATCTCGTTGGCCTTGACCAGTAGCCTGGCCCAATCTCTTTTCTCTTTCGCTTCCATTATAATTGAAGATATGAGAAATAACCAAATGTAAAGTTTTTTAAGAAAAACGAGAAAAAAACTTTTTACATTACATTAAATTTGTATTTTGTTGATTATTTGAATGAAATGTGAAATTATTAATGAATGTGAATTTACATATCGATTTGCAGCACTACGAACGCGGTGCGGGGTCGGCGAACCTTTTTAAATTTAAGTGTTTAAGTTAAAAAAATTTGTTTTTTTTTTTTATTTATTATTTTGAGTGGCGCCTCCCCTTAGACTAGTCCGCGTCTCCCAGTTAAAACGGCATAAGGGTACAAAACCTCATTTCGAAAATCTGACGGCAAGCTGGTCAAGCAGAGAGCATGGCAGACAGACAAACGGACACTCTCCAATTATATATACTCGCAAATAAAAATTGTCTAATTTTATACAGTTTTTTTTTTTTAATTGAAATTTTAGATAATTTAATAGAAAACGCCTTAACTTTTGGCATTCACTGTACACAATTTGTAATTTTTTTAATTTGCTCTTTCAGGGTTTTAAAGCATCATACATATTATATATACCGGCGGGTATCCGAGGCTTCGCCGCGCTAGGCATTGCTTAACTACTGACAGAAAATCCTTGGAAACAAAATTTCTGCAATTTAATGTCTTTTTGTTTAGAGAGAGAACAATAAAAAATAGCCATTGAATAACAGAGTGAGGAGGGGGAGGGGGAGGGGGAGGGGGGAAACCCCCCTAAAGATTTGCACACAAAATACCTTTAGACATAATATATAGATATCGATATTTCGTTCAGTATTTATGGGTCAGCCCTTTTGGGACTTTATGGGTCGGACTCGACGTTTGAATTTAAAAATAAATAAATAAATAAATAAAACCCGCCCCCTTCTAGCCATTAAATTGTTTTTTTTTTTTCCTATTGGTTTGCTTTTCTTCTTTTTATAGAGTCTTTAAACAAAATAAGGCCCAACTGGATTTGTATTTTTATCGTTTCAGATGGATTTGCATTTGAAAAATTGAAACAATTACAAGATGGAAACGCGAGAACAAAATGTTCAACTTTGTTCGCCAGTTTAATTAAATTGCAATGGAAATATCTGGTGTGACTGCTGGTACAGTACACAACTCTCTCTAATCTTGAAAGTTGCGTTTTGTGCTTGTCACACCAGATTTTTCGTGTCGAGATATATTTAGTTTCCGCCGATATATTAGAATCAAATATTCCAACTGGATTGCACCAGGTTGACGGAGGAATTTGTGGCGCCAAATCCTCCCGATGGCTAAATTTGCTTTCCAACTGAGTTCATATACCCGAATGCCGTGCTGTGGTCTAGTGGCAAGGGCACACTGAGCGCAAATCGGTGGATCCGTGGTTCGACTCCCGGCGGCGCACCCTTATATCTTTTTTCGGGTACATGAAGTAATATCTAATTATATAGAGAATTCAAGAAGTAAATTTTTTTTCCTTTTTTTTTTGAATTACTAGCCGTGTCGTCCGCCTTCGGCGGGCTTCGCGCCTAGCCGGGGGGTTTTACCCCCTGGACCCCCCCTCCAGCTGGCTCGGGCCCGCCTGCGGCGGACCCTCCCTTTTCTTCTTAATTATGAAAAGAAAATCTATATATAATAATCCTCTTCCTCTTTCCCTCTTTTGACCACTTCCCATTGATTTTACGAAATTTCAGTCTTATAGAGACTTATAGACCACTTCCTTCCTATAACTTTTGAGTTATTATTCTAAGTTCGATTCTCCCTAGAAATTATAGATTTATTGTTGTGATTAATAAACAAATCCCAACCCTGACTAATTTGTTAAATTTTCTTTTCATTCACCCCCCCCTATTATTATTCCATTCCAATCCAGTGCCTGCTTGATGATTTGTTTACATTCATGGAATACACAAATGAAAAGAATACATAAATATTTCTCTATACATTTCCTATGGGAGAAATCGTAACTTTAAGAATTAATAACTCAAAAAGTTATAGGAATTTCGGGATGAAAATAATTTTCCTGTAATCCCTAGAAGGTCCTCTTTATGCATATAAAATTTCATTTCACAATTCCAACAGGAAGTTGCCTAAATTGAGCGTGACAGACAGACAGACGGAAACACCAACAGACAGACGGACATTAGCGAATTATATATATAGATAGATTTTTTTGTTAACATTATGATTTTTTGCAGTTTTTTCTGAAGAAGAAGAAGAGCCTTTGTGCCTTTGAAATATTAGGAATAAAACTCAATTGGGGTAAAATAGAAAATCTTGTTAATTTTTATTCAATTCTGGGACGAGGTTTTTTGTTTAACTTTATTTTAAACTGCTACAGAGAGCCACATTCGTCGGCACAGGATTTAGGGTGTTTATGGTTAATTTAAAAAATGTTTTAAATTAACCATAAGCACACCTAAATCCTGTGCCGACGAATGTAGCTGTCTAGCAGTTTAAAATAAAGATAGAAAATCTTGTTTTTGTTTTTCCTCCCTACACCCTTGCCGAAAAGACAGCGTCACGGGGTCGGGGGAAGGGGTGGGGGTGTTTTGAAACTTGATATTTCTATGAATTTTAATTATCTGCATATTTTCAAATGTCATTCAAAAAGTCCGTCTGATGACATATAGATGGCGTTACTACTGTAGAATTTTTTCCATATGATTTTTATTTAGTACTAACCTTCAAACGATACGTGTATAAATTTGACAGCAATCTAACTATTGATTCGGGCGTTATACAATAGAATTTTATGGGAAGCAACTTTTGTTATAATGGAAAAAAGTGAATTTCGAGTTTTAATAAAGCATTGCCTCGAATTGCTTACCCACCCACCATATTCTCGAGATTTAGCCCCCAACGACTTTTTCCTGTTTTCAGATCCCAAGAGAATGCTTGCTGGGAAGAAATTGAAGTCCAATGATGAAGTATGCCTATTTTGACGAGAAAGATAAATAGGGTATCGAAAAGTTGGAAAATCGCTTGAAGGCAACTATGTTGAATCGAGTTTTGTCAAAATTTTGTTTTTTTTTTCTTACTTATCCTACGGACTTATTGAATGACCTGGTATTAAAATTTATTGTTTATCCATAATACCCCAGAAAAAAATTCTCTGTTAACGAAAGACATCGATACAAAAATTGCCCCCCTCCTCTCTCTCTTCAATTGACGTCATTCACTCAGTCAGGTAAACAAAGTTCAAAGATGAACAAATTTCCTCTGCTAATATATCATTCAAACAAATTTAATTGAATAAAGATGAAATAAAACCAAAACCTTTTAAAGGTTTTTTGTTTTTATTCTTCTTCTGCTCTGTTCTGTTTTAATTCAAACAAAATTTTATTTATAATTTAATTAAATATAATAATAATAAATAAAGAAGAAAGAATGGATGGATTTTGAAGCAAAAGCTTTCAAGCGAAATGTTTCCATTTTCTTTCTACATGAGTACCCACCCCCTCCTTCCCCTTCACCCCCTCCCCCTCCACCCTCCCCTCTCTCACTCTTTTCGTTTTTATCTTCATCAAGTAACCAACCCAAAGAGAGAAGAAAAAGAAAAAAAAAAGCAACTTGCTATAAAGTTTTTAAGAAATTGTGAGTGTGTGTGTGTGTGTGTGGGTGAAAATGAGACAATGAATATAAAAAAAAGAGAGAAAAAAGAATTCGAAAAATTAAAAAAGATGATGGAACGAGAGGGAAAGAAAGAAGGGGGCGGGGGGGGGAGGGGAGGGGGGGGTATTGAGAGATTAAAGTTCAATTTCCATTCTAATAGAAAACAATAAAATGAAATTTTTTATTCTGGATTTATTTCCAATTGTTTTTTTTTTGTCAAGTTGAAAAAATTAACAAATAATCATCTCATATTTAGTATTCAAGGAATTACAAAACCAATTTATAGCTGTGATGTCTTTATTCATTTAATTCACACAGCTGACGTTTCGGTTCCGTGTTTGAACCATCTTCAGAGCTGGCGAAAAGTCATTATGAAAGTGATTTTATACATTGTTGAACAAATCTTATTTTATAAATATATACACAGTGTGAGATGACCAGATACATAATGAAATCATTTCATTTTCATTATGGTATTATGGTACTTTTCGCCAGCTCTGAGGATGATTCAAATACAGAACCGAAACGTCAGCTGTGTGAATTGGATGAATAAAGAAATAACCTTGGCTGCATCTCTCATTTCTGCCTTCTTATTAATTCAAATTCATGGATTCTGTGACCTGCATCTGCATTTATGTACAAAACATGATTTAAAAATTTTTAACAAAAAAAAGTACTTTATTTCAAATTTGAAAATAAATCCAGTTCCCCAGATAACGTTTTCTTTTCAAAGTGAATAAATACAACAACTGCAGAAATAGTGGCCAAAACGTTGAAATTTTTTTTAGTTAAATTGTGTTATTAATTACTAACTAAAATAAACCACAATTACTGGCAAAAATTAAAAAAAAAAAAATACTCCTGACCCTAGAAGTAGTAGGCAAGATTTTTATTATTTATCTCTACCGATATCTTTTAAAAATCTAATAAAAATAATTTTATTTTTATGAAGAAAATTTCAAAAATGGATCTTTTTTCGGTAAATTTTTATTTAATAAAAATAAAAGTGACGTTTCGAT
Source organism: Euborellia annulipes (assembly GCA_023213315.1). Taxonomy (NCBI): domain Eukaryota; kingdom Metazoa; phylum Arthropoda; class Insecta; order Dermaptera; family Anisolabididae; genus Euborellia; species Euborellia annulipes. The sequence continues at coordinate 6,906 of JAKCPI010024251.1, read as the reverse complement.
TCTAGATTGGAATTGGATTCTTCAGGATATTTTATTTTTATGACAATTTTTTGTCCTCTTCTATCCTGGCCATCCTCTAAATGGGATATTTTTCTCTTTGATTTTTGTTTTTTTTTCTTTTAAATTTTTGTAAACCCTAATAATTTTCCCCCTATGATTACTCATCGCCTCCCGAACGCCCCCCCTGAAAAACCAAATCGCCCACTTGGGGGGCGATCGCCCCCAGGTTGGGAATCACTGCTCTCGCACTAACGACACAAATGCATTTGTATATCTAGTGGTGAAATCAAATTGAGCTACGAAGTTGAAATTTTTTAATTAAGTTAAGTACCCCCCTGGGAAGCTTTTAATCAAAATCGGCCAAAGAGTACTAATACTTTACTGATGTACTTTTTCAGTTTTTTTCGATTTTCTCAGAGATTTTGATTAAAATTCAAAAAATCTGGTGTGACTGGCGCACAGCACACAACTTTCTCTTACCCTTCGGTAATCGAAAGTTGTGTTCTGTGCTTGTCACACCGATTTTTGTGTCGACATGTATTTAGTTCCCGACAGTATGGAACATGAATTCAGATGTAAAATTTATAAGTATGGGAAAATATTTATATTTTGTTACCATGGCAACCATTTCTCTTATCTTCCCTATGAAATACAAAGAGTAAAGTGGTCTTCAGAAGATTTCAATCGCAAAATGAGAATATACATTTGAAAGAGCACTAAAAAATAATTCATTTTTGAATTAAAAAAAATCGTTGGAGCAAATTTTGAGAAAATCGAAAAAAACTGAAAAGTACATCAGTAAAGTACTAGTACTCTTTGGCCGATTTCGATTAAAAGCTTATTTTCAGTGTCCGGGAGAGTACCTAACTTAAATATAAAATTTCAACCTCCTAGCTCAACCTTTCATGATTTCAAATGGACACTCTGTGTGTGCTGCTTAAAACTGAACACAGACGAAAACACAATCAATTCAATTGAAAGCATGAAAGAATTGAGCTAGGAGGATGAAATTTTATATTTAAGTTAGGTACTCTCCCCGACACTCAAAATAAGCTTATGAACAAAATCGGCCAAAAAGTACTAGTACTTTACTGATGTACTTTTCAGTTTTTTCCAATTTTCCAAAATTTGCTACAACGATTTTTATTAAAATTCATAAATCAATTATTTTTTAGATGCTCTTTAAAATGTATATTTTAATTTTGCCCTTGAAACTTTTTAACATGTAAAACTATATATTTAAACTTGCAATGGACTTTAGAAATAGAGGGAACAAAATACACAAAATTTTTATTTTACTAAATTAAAGCCCATTTCATGCAGATTATTTAGAAAAAAAAATTCTTGAATATCTCATTCCCTTTTGGAGATATTGGCTTTAGCGCTAAAGCATGTGTGCGTTTTCACAACTAAAAAAAAATCAACAATATGAATTTTTTTTTATATTTTAGGATTAACTTAGATTCTTGATATATTTTTTTCTAATTCCTTATTGTTTAAAGAACCTACAATAAAAATTTCATCAAGATTGGATGTCAAATAAATAAATGAGAAATTATTTTCTCTTCCAAGTCACATTTTGTTTGCCATTATCGAATCCACGGAAGGTGAAAAAAATCAAAATTCTAAAGTGCCATAAATCGAAAACTAAGTGAGATAAAAAATTGAAATTTGGTGCTGTTACTTATCTATATATATAGAACAAACATACCAAGTTTCATAAAAATCGGAGATTATGGGTGAAAATTCTGATTTTTTTGGATCATTTGACGTGGAATGACCCTATATTAAAATAAATATTGAATATGTGGATGGGTAAAGAATTTTCAAATTGAGGCTTTTTTAAATTGAATGCTTTACATTCAACCCTCCCCCTCTCCCCCCGCAAAAAAGCGCTTTTATCCTAATCTTATTAATTACTCTTCAAAGTTCTTTTCAAATTGCTTGCTTACAGGGTTTTCCATTTCAAATAATCTCCTCTCTCAAGGTAAAGAATTTAATAATTTCTATTGGGATCTTTAGCATTTCAATACTCTACCTGGTGGCTTAAAGTCGAACTAGCCATTGTAGGATAAACCTTCATATGTTTAACGTGATATAAGGGACAAGAACATTTAAACATCTGATATAATTGTATTATTTAAAAAAAAGTTATAACCCACGAGTAAACATTGTTGTTAGATTAATAAATAATACATACATACACTAATATATTCACAAATATGAAATTTTCTCCTTGTAAAAATAAAAGCAATGTGTATCTACTTTGTGTTTATGGGTGTAAAAGTCATGCATCTAAGCATGAAACAGTTCGATTTCATTCTTTTCCAAAAAAAAGACAGTATAGTGAAAATTATAAATAATTTTATTGTAGAAGAATCAATCTATCAGATTTAGAAGCCTTCTTTTTAATTTTTGCCTCTATCTTTTTCTTGTTTTTCTCCAAAACAATTGTGCTCGAGCAAAGGCCTCTCATATCGTATTTTTTTAAGAGCTGATTTATGTGGTGCACTCCAAACACATTCACGTGATATTTTTTAAATCTTCTAAATTATTTTTGTAAGTACAAAAAAAAAAATTATTAATTTTATATTTAATTACCGGTATTAATTTTTTAGTTAATTTATCATTTATTTATCTTGTATTTATTATTACAATAAAATATTTCAAACACTTTTGGCTAACATCATATCAGATATCATAAATAGCGGTTACAGAATAAAAGTACAGCCCCAAATGCGCTTGCAGGTACTTCCTAATCCAGCCTTATACGAGCATCCATCCCAATTGTTATTATTATTATGAAATTTGATCATTTATTTCATGAAATTCTTCTCGTAAACTTGTTGTTTGTAAACAGAAAGCAAGAATTTGGTCTGTCATTGAAACTGTCATTGCTATTACTCACTTTAAAACATGACCAGGATCAATAATATTGTCTCCACAAATAAAATTTCTATTAGTAAGTGTGGCAGAAGAAAACCTACAAATTTCCTGTATCGTCACACCCATTTTTTATTTTTAATTAAACTTTTTGTCTCATAAAACACGTGTACTTGCGGATCAGCTCAGCCACGGAGTCCTACAATGGCTAGTTCATTTTTTGCCACCAGGTGAAGCCACGCCTCTCCCATAGATCCCAATAGCATGTAATTTATTTAATAATATTAGTAGAAGGATATATTTAAAATGAAGGCTTCGTCTAAAGAACAAAGCGCGCCGTTAATGAGTTGGCAATTAACACAATTACTCAGGTAAATAAAAAGGGTAATTAATAAAAAAGATATGGAATTGAAAAGGGATGAGACGAATTTAATAAAAAAAAAAAATCTGGTGTGACTGATCGCGCTTTGCCTCAGAAGTTGTGTTCTGTGCATGTCACACCAGTAAAATTTATTAACATGGGAAAATATTTATATGGCCTCCTATCTTTTCTATGAAGTACAAGAGTAAAGTATGCTGCAAACATTTGCAAGGACAAAATGAGAATATACATTTTAAAGAGCATCTAAAAAATAATTGATTTTTGAATTTTAATCAAAATCTTTGAGGCAAATTTTGAGAAAATCGAAAAAAAACTGAAAAAGGACATCAGTAAAGTACTAGTATTCTTTGGTCGATTTTGTTCAAAAGCTTCGTGTCACTCCTTAGAGAGGAGCTTCACTTAAATATAAAATTTCAACCTCCTAGCTCTTTTCGTTCTTGAGATATTTTGTTCACAGACAGACAGACAGACCATGTCGCGAAAACCACTCTTTTGGATTCAGGGGACCTCAAAACGTGAAGATCCATCAAAATCTCGACATCGAATTTTTGACATGAATCCAATACTTTCTCTCTATATATATATATTAACATATATATAGAGGTACGAGAAAGTAAAAATGAATTTTTTGTTATTATTAATCACATATTAATTAAGAAATTTTTAAAATAAGCTTAGATGATTTATTTAAAAATAAACTATCAAATTAGTTCAGCATTCTTGCAATAGATGGCAGGCTAATCTAACAGCCGGTCGCCTATTAGCCTATATTTATATATTTTTATGCTTTTATAAAAGATACATAATATATAATAACATTTATAAAGTATTTATTGTTAAAAGATCATTGAAAAATGCATTAAATATTATTAGCTACCATTCTGACATCTCTTGGCAAATTTTTGAATTACTTGATATTTTGTCCATACTTTTTATGACACGCAACGCCATCTTATCGGGAAAAACATGCGTAACACCTTGGCTCCTAAACCACCTTAGCGTTAGCTGTTTTGTAATTTGTTGAATTTCCTGTCAGGATCCCCATTTTTGGTGCCTCCATGCACGAAGTCACACACCTCAAACCCCAGGCCTCCCCCCACCACATTTTTTTGTTTTAAATAGATGCAAATAGACATTCAATTGGTTATGCAAAATAAATGACTTAATCTTGCCTAGCAAATTGCCTTGGAACAATATATTAATTTTGCATTTTGCCCCCAAACTCTTTATTTTTTATGAATATTGATGCTGATCAATAGAGAGAGATGAGGGACAAAGGAATAAAAAATAAAAAATGGCTTGTTTGAGATGCAAATCTCTCTCTCTATCTTGTCAATAAACAAATGAACATTTATGATTCGATTGGATTATTTATTAGAGTTGAAATTGAAGTGAGAAAATCTGCGAATCAAATAAATTAAAAAGGCAGATGAAAATCTGCAATTTTAATTTGAATTTTCGTAATCATTTTATTTGTTTACACAGAGAATAGATTTATGTTGAAAACAGATCTCATAAAATAGAAATTTTTAATTAACAATGCTTTAAATTTGAGGAGGTTAATGGACTCATTAACTAAAGTCTCCTTTAAAAAAAGAATTTGTCAAATACGAACTCTCTTAAAACGAATTAGTAGAATTTTTACTTATTCAAACAGTAGGTAAGAAAATTACACCAAATTTAGTCATTTTGAGTAGAATCTACTAATATATTTAGTAAGTTTATTGGTTACTTTTAGATTAGTTATTTTTTACTAATTCAAAAAAGTAGTTCATTCAATTCCGGCTGTCTGAGAAGCCAACATGGCCGACCAGCTGTTTGATCGGTTCCTTAATAAAGACATTTTTGGCAATATAAGGCTTTATTTAAGTAGTAATAATACAAATAAATAATAATATTGAGATAACTTGTATTTTTTGTTAAAAATTGCAGGAAATATATGTTAAGTCAAAACAAATAGATTCCAAAATTTTTTTAAATTAATAAAATATTATTTTTTAAATAGTCAATTAAGAAATATTTTTACTTAAAATTTAGTAAATATATTTCTTGATATAACGATAATTAGTTTTATTAAGTTTATTTAGAAATAAATTGCTGGGGAGGAATATAGTAACATTCAAGTAAAAAGCATTGTTAACATCAGCGACATACTTTTATACCAAATAACAGAGAAGTAAGAGTAAGTCAAGTTTAAGTGTTCGCTAGAACTCGAGTCAGCAAACACAAGCTAGGTCCCGGTGTCATCACACCTTATTTCATATATCTTAAACGTTTCTTTTTTTTGGTCATTATTTTTTTTTAAAAATTCACTTTTTTCAATTAGTGAATTTTTCATATTAATAATTTCTACTAATTGAAAAAAGTGAATAATCACTTATTGCTGGTCGTATACTTTGGACATCTTAAAATAGTAGCTATTGACTATTAATTAGTGGGTTTCCACTAATTCAGATTTAGAGAGAAGGATCCTGGCGTTCAAACACTCGTATTTGAAATTCTTATCGGCATCCCCGAAGTGCTTTCGTGCACGAAGACACACACCTCCAATCCCAGGCCTTAGCCCTCTACCGGCACGCCGTGAAGTTACATTATTTCCTATCTCTAACTCCTCCTCCTGCTTTCTAGCTAGTGAACTAATCCTTATTTCTCCGGGTCCGGAGCATAGGCGCCTAATGGGGGGGCAAAGGGTTGTCCGCCCCTAATTATCAAAGTCAGGATTCAGCGCTATCTGTCCATTTACCCCAAAAAATTACGCCTAGTTTTTTTGTTGACCAGAGCAATTGACTGATATATTCCATATACAGTTAAAAAAAGAAACTTTTTGTTTATGGAGATTTTTAGATAAAATAAAAAATATAGAAATATTATATTTTGTTAAAAAATATGAAATGATAAAAAAAAGTAGAAAATAGCGATAAGGTATCAATTACATTTGAACTTTTTTAGCTCTTGTACTATCCCAGGCTTGGTGTAGTTGGTAGTGTGCCTGCCTTCTACACCAAAAAGCCACAGGTTCAGACCCAGGCAGTCCGAGGAATTTCGGCGAGGCAAAAGCGAAGGTGTTACGCATGTTTTTCCCGCTAAGATGTCGTTGTGTCATAAAAAATATGAATTTAGAAGGAGACGAAGAGAAATTATCAATTGATATAATTGGAGGTATACTTCTTTTAAATCCGTACGATGGAGTTCACGGTAATTAAAACAAAGTATTTTACTTTATTATGCAGGAATTTTATTGCCAGACAACTGCTGTGTGCACATTCTCACAGTTTCGGTCCGAAAAGGACCATCAGGCCTGAAACATACAAATTGTTTTCTTAACCTTTATGCAACACACAGAACACAGAAAACAATTTGTATGTTTCCCCCCCCCTTTTTTTTTTTTTTTTTTGAAACAGCCAGACTGCTTTACTTACCTTTGTGTCTGTGTAAAATTCCCTGCATAATAAAGTAAAAAATACTTTGTTTGAATTACCGTGAATATCGTACGAATTTAAAAGAAGTAAACCTCCAATTATATCAATTGATAAAAATATGGCCAAAATCTCAAGTAATTCAAAAATGTGCCAAGAGATGTCAGAATGGAAGCTAATTTGCGTGATTTTCATTGATCTTTTAACAATAAATACTATTATATA
>JAKCPI010024250.1:0-10900 GCA_023213315.1 Euborellia annulipes | reverse complement strand
TAGATATAAACATAATATAATGGAAAAAATCTCTTTTATTTGTAAAAAATAAAAAAAAGATTTAAATTTTTCGATATAAGGATTTGTTAGTCCTACAAACAATATAATAATTTAATAAAAACTTCAAGAGTTCGTATACGAAATATTTTTTAATATTTAATATTCTATGAAATGTCAAGATAGACAATATAAATAATAATAATTCTTTATATATAAGGCAAAATTCATAAAGTTGAAATGGAGTTGTAAACACATGTCTTTTCAATTAGGATTCTTCAAATGTTATTCTTCTGATGTATAAAACAAAGAAAGAGCAAATAAAAAATATATGGTGTGACTGACGCACAGCACACAACTTTCTTTTACCCTTCGGTAAGAGAAAGTTGTGCACCGTGCTTGTCACACCTGATTTTTTGACTCCAGATATATTTAGTTTCCGATAGCACCTTAGTTAACTTTACCCCTTGCATAAGTAAAAAAAAACTTGTGTGAGTGAATTTTAAACAAAATCGTTTTAGCGAATTCTGAAAAAATCGAAAAAAAAAAAAAAACTGAAAAAGTACATCAGTAAAGTACTAATACTTTTTGGCCGATTTTGTTCAAAAGCTTCGTGTCACGTATCAGGGGGGTACCTAACTTAAATATAAAATTTCAACCTCCTATGTCTGTCCGATACCGTAGGAAAGAGAAAGTTGTGTGCTGTGCGACCATCACACCAGATTTTTGAATGACAAATAATTTATTTTTATTTAACTTCCGCTAGTTGTCTTCCAGAATTTTAAGATTATTTTTACTTTCTCTTAGCCTATATATGAAATATATAGAGAGAAAGTATTTTTTTAAGTAGCATTGCCTCCAAAATATTAATAATAAACTCTGCCAGCATTAATAATATGATTAAATAATTTTCTCTAAAAGCTCCACAGCTAATATTTCAAAATTTTCTTAATCTTACCATTTATAATGCATAATCATTTTCCATATACCATATATTTTAATAAGAGTATTAAGCAATTATTAATATCTATCCTAATAGAAAATAAAATTTTATTAAAAGAGTAAAAGAGAGATAATTACACTAGTCGACAAGGTTTTTTTCACAAGATATCTGATTAGTGAACCTAGTGCATTTTTTCACCCCTGAATTCAGATATGTAGTTAGAATTTTTCCATCAGGCACAGTTTTAGAGATATAGAGCAAAATAGATTTTAGTCGAAAATGGGCTCTAAAACGGCTTTTATTTAAAATGTTCAAATTATTTTTAACACGACACCCCGTCAAATTATGCAGATAGTTAGAATACATATAAATTTTAAGTTTCATCCCAATCGGAGGTCATTTAGACGTGCCGCAAACGGCTTAAAGTTTCAAAAAATCGAAATTTTCAAGATTTTTTTTGCTTTGGTCACCCCTAATACAATTTTAGAGATCCCTGAATGAAAAAAACATATATGTACGATATTCTATAGTTCTTTGGCTTTCTAAAAAGCATTCATTCGTAAAAATCTGTTAATTATTAACGAAATTATTAATAAAAACGTTAGCAAAGAAAAACACAAGTACACTCACTGGTCGAAAAAATGGACTTCAATTGAATTAAAAGCGAACCCTATCCACGAGAAGCTAATGTATCCTCTCTGAGCATCGAGTTACGGGCCCTAACTTTATTATATATTATTAAAAAAAAATATTTTTTAAATCTCATATCTTTCTTTATACTTCTAAAAGCACAAGAGGTCCATTTTTTTGTCCAGTGAATGTACTTGTGTTTTTTCTTTGCTAACGTTTTTATTAATAATTTCGTTAATAATTAACAGATTTTTACGAATGAATGCTTTTTAGAAAGCCAAAGAACTATAGAATATCGTACATATATGTTTTTTTCATTCAGGGATCTCTAAAATTGTATTAGGGGTGACCAAAGCAAAAAAATCTTGAAAATTTCGATTTTTTGAAACTTTAAGCCGTTTGCGGCACGTCTAAATGACCTCCGATTGGGATGAAACTTAAAATTTATATGTATTCTAACTATCTGCATAATTTGACGGGGTGTCGTGTTAAAAATAATTTGAACATTTTAAATAAAAGCCGTTTTAGAGCCCATTTTCGACTAAAATCTATTTTGCTCTATATCTCTAAAACTGTGCCTGATGGGGAAAAACTGAATTGATATTTGAATTCAGGATGAAAATACTTCTAGAATTTCATATCTTCATTCTTGTGAAAGAAAAAAAGTTCATTTTTGTCGACTAGTGTTATTATAAAATATCCGGTAGTCTTGTATTCATAATATGAGATCCTAATCCTACCATATTTATTTAGTCTAGGAGGGTGAAACTTTTATATTTAAGTTAGACACCCCCCGAGGTGTGACACGAAGCTTTTGAACAAAATTGGCCAAAGGTAGGCCTACTAGTTAGTACTTTACTAGTTTTTTTTTCAGGTTTTTTCCATTTGTTCAAAATTTGCTCCAACGAATTTGATTAATTCATAAATCAATTATTTTTTAAATGGTCTTTAAAATTTATATTCTCATTTTGCCCTTGAAATCTTATGAAGACCACTTAATTTTTCTACTTCATAGGAAAGATAGGAGAAAATGGTCTCTAGCTAACAAAATATAAATATTTTCCCATGTTTATAAATTGTACATCTTGAATTCAAATGTACCGTAATTACTGTCGGAAACTAAATATGTGTCGACTTTCGATAACCGAAGGTAAGAGAAAGTTGTGTGCTGTGCGATCAATCACACCAGGTTTTTAATAAATAATTAATACAATATGTGGTCTATATTTAAAAACTCCCTTAATAAAACTATATTTCTTTCTATATACTTTCAGTAGGGGTCCCAGGATTTTTGAGGGTTTTTTGTGAATTTGCTGTTTAGGTTTTCTACCCTCCAGCAAACTAAAAAGAACCAATTTATAACCCATGAATGTGCTACCTACCAAAGACAGAAAAAAATGAATTATTTATTCAGGTTACGGAATTTAATTCTCAATTTAAACTAAAGGGAAGAATAACAATTAGTTAAAAAAAATTTAATTAGTTCATTTGTTAAACCCGAGCAATATGACTAATATCGAAAAGGATGGAAAATGAGAGTTGGGTCGGTGGTGCTAAAGCCCAAAGGGTTGTACCATTACACAAACCGATATATGATACATAGTATGCATGTTTGATTTTCTAAACATCTGCCTTTAATCTGATGTAAGCCCTCGAGGCTAGGTCCAAAATCCCCACTAACTCGTTGCTCATTGGATCCCACGACACGTGCACAAGACACATGCTGATGTCACCAGGCATACACACTGATTAATAAAACATCATCAGAATTTTATGGCAAACCTATTAGATATTAATGTCATCAACTCAAACTTCTAAAGGGGCTTAAAGAACTAATATATTCATTAAAAACATTTTTTTTTTTTTTAACAATTCAAAGAGTCGTATGTTTTAAAAGAAAAAAAAAGTAATACAAAATTTCAGACAATAGTTAATTCGAAAATGAGAAGATGAGAACGCAAAGAAAAATTGATTTTGCTCAATCATAGCCGAAATCTTCTTTGAATTGCTTAAGAATTTCCAACAAGTTTTTAGGGCTTTTCAGCATCTGAGGCCATCTGTATGTCACTGGGATTTAGATTATCTCCTACTTTTCTATCTCAGGAGTTACTTAGGCAATATTGAATAATTTTTATTTTTATTCTGCAGTGGTTTGCAAGTACTTGCTCCGACTCAAGTGAACTAACCTCAAGGGAATAAACTCTACCTCTAATAAGTAGAGACCGGATTTTAAGCAAAATGCTTATTGCTCAATTTTATAAGCAACCATTAGATCTTTTGTATTCTTATTGTATTAACTTTACTTGCGTTCTGTTTTATATTGTATTAATTTTGTATGGTTTATGTCAATTTTTATGTATCTATTTTGTAAACATTTTGGCCCAATGGCGCGTGGCTAAACGGGCGAAATAAAAAAAAAAAAAAAAAAAAAAAAAAACCATTAGATCTTCAATTTCTATACGAATTAGGAAAAACTAAGTGCATTGAGATTGCATTTTTTATGCTTTTTATGCTTTTTTTGAGTTTTCATGCTTTTTTTCCCTTTCGTGCTTATTTGAACTTATTTTACGGATATTTGTAATTTTTTTTTTTTTTTTTTTTTTTTTTATTTAAAAAACTTTTTTCCCATCCACACACGCATACACCAGGGATGTTTATAAGGGGGGGGGGGGCGCCCCTCCCCCAAAAATTTTCCAAAACCCCGCAGGGGAAAAAATTTGGTTCCGCAAAAAAAAAAAAATTCGCAGGGCGGGGCGGAATAAATTTAGTTTCTTTAAAAAAAATTGTATACGCCATTGGTATGAGTAAAAATTGCTTATGAGATGCTTTTTTTCAACTTATATGCTTATTTAACAACTTTTTATTCAAGTTTTTTATGCTTTTTTAAGCACTTTTTTTCCATTTTTTTATGCTTTTTTGTCCGGTCTCTACTAATAAGATACACTTGCGTGAAGTTAGTAGCAATGAAGTTTTTATCAACATATAGCATCATTCCATCTCCATGAAGTTAGACATTATCAAAACAAGTTCTTACATAAAAATATAATTAAAAACTCCCATAATAATAATAATACAAATTACAAATGCTTTAATGTAGTGTTAAAATTGTAAATATAACTTATTCATTGGGGTAATCACCAAATCGGATCGTCCCCCCCCCTCTCCGCCCGGAAAGATTTTGTGTTTTTCGCTGCTGGATTCATTAGAAAAAATTTTTAACTTTGGTTATTATTGACCTTGTGTGAATTTAACTATTTCCATATTGAAATTAATTGGTAGTCAATTACTTCAATTGAAGAAGTGAAGCGGACTACTGATTCTTGTGACATTGAAGGGAGGTTTTTAAAATTGCCAGGCCGCCCATAAACGACTAGTCTCGAAATGGTCGGTTTTCATAAAGAGGAAATTTCAAGAGCACCATTGTCAATTGAGATAATAATAATAGGCGTAATTAAAATACATTTGAATCACTCTAAACTGCTTTTGTTTGTTGTTTATCATATGCATATATAATTAAAAAATTTCATTAAATAATTCATATCTCCTTAAATGTTAATTTATGTTAAAATCACATTTTTTTTTTAGGGTGAATGAATTTAAATGTATAACAAATTTTTATTCGAAATAATTATAAATATAAATATTTCATCCATCAAAAAGCTGGTCATTTAAACTTGAAATGTAAAATTGTTAACTACTAACATTTCTTAATAATTTAGATTTATTCTTTTTTACTTTCTCTTACTTATATAGAGTACGTAATATTTATATAGAGAACAAATATTGCGGTGTGTTGATACGAAAAAATCTTGTGTGACACCACAGCACACAACTTTCGATCATCGACGATCAGTGGAAGTTGTGCGATGCGAGGTTATCACACCAAATTTTTTCTAATGTTACAATATATTTGCAAGTTTTGATATGAATTAAAGAAAACATTACTTTCTCTATTTATATAGCATATTACGAGAAAGTGAAAAAGAAATTAGCGTCTTCAGTTTTATAACAACTTATGTATAATATAAATATTACGTTTTAATAAACCCTCCCCCATTTCTTTTAATATATGTAGGGCCTATTGAGTGCATGCTACCATTTTGGCTAGGCATTCATATTTTAAATTGAATTATTTTTATAAAATAAAAAATCTCGCTCATTATACGACAAGTGATTATGATAAAGACGTATGCCTCTCTTAATTTCAACACAATGAATTCTAATGAAACGCAAATTAAAATTACATTTAATTTCAAGGCTTTTGGTTTTCCTCTCTTAGAGAATTTAAAAAAAGTTTGTTTTTTTTTGTTCAACTCAATTTATTCAAATATCATGGGATACCATTTGAGTATATTATTAAGGACGATGTTTGGGATTATTTATTACAAATAGAAGATTTTTAATTTGGTTTATAGGTTTTATTTTGCTAAAGCTAATTAATGTACTTTTATTTTCCTAGTTTTTTTTTTTTTTTTTTTTTTTACACTCAACTTTTTTCTCATTCACTCTCAACACTCACACACACATTCACACAGTCTTTTCGGCAACTAAGCCTTAATGCGATAACCGTTATATATTATAATATCTATTGGTGGTTCAGGCATTTCTATTTAAGCCATTTGGTATCCAAATGGCTTAAATAAAATCATCGAACTGTCTGGGGTCCGAACCGCGACGTTCGGTATAAAAAGTAGGCACGCTACCAACTACGCCAAGCCCGAGGGCATTTCCCTAGTTTAGGCCTTCCTTAATGGGTCAACGCACACCGAGGAGACAAAACACAATTGGCCATGATTCGACATCATTGAACAAAATGTTTTGTCATTGAGCAAAAAATGCCACCTCACACCGATTAGGCAAAAATGCTCAATGGCAAAACATTATGCCTAATTGGTTTACGTTGGCATTGAGCAAATCGTTTTGCTCTTGAACAAAACGTTTGGTCCAAGAGTGTTTTGTTCAATTGTTGTGCGTTCAGCCTTAAATTCATTTTAAAAAAATATTACCTACAGATGATTTTCAATAAATATTTTCCAGGGTCTATCTCTAAACATCTCAAAAAAAAAAAAATTTTTTTCTCAATCGAATATATTCGGCTTTTTTTGGGAGGTGGGAGATTATAGGACGACCTTACACTAATGGGTTTTTCGATTAATTGCTCCAGACCACAAATCAAAAAATACTTTAAGGAATAGAGAACAGAAACCTATTTTTTTTTATCCGTAATTATAATTATAAAATAGCACAATTAAAGAAAACGCCATTTCTTGCCAATAATATATATGTGCTAAGTATAAATAAATAGAGAAAATCAACAAATGTATAATTATATGTATAGAGTGATTTTTTGAACAATTCTCTCTCTCTCACTCCAGAGAGCATAATAAAACAATAAATACCTTCAAAGCAACTGGCAGATCAAAAGCTTGGGTGTTTCATACAAAAATATAAGTAAATTCTGTGAAATAACACATAAATATCTATTACCGTATATTCCTATTCATATCGTAGTAGGTAATTTACGTATCCATGTAAAAAAAAAGTAGCAAAAAATTGCAATCTGTCTAGAGAGAGGTTTATTAATATTGAATAATGAAACAAGCATTTCCAATTCATTGTTTAGGTATTGCGCATATCAAGAATTTAATGCAATGAATATATTTAAATTAATTTTCATTTCATTAGTTTTGAAATAATTTTTAAAATTCAGTTGTTCCGAGATGAGTTCTTTGGATTCGGAGAAAAAAAGGTTGGCATTAAAATACTAACAAGTCTCATCAATGAAGATAACAAAAGGGTTTTATCAAAGTTGTAATTTAGAAGCTCTAAGAGTTAGGTCATTACATACTTGCCAGTGAAATTATTCAGAGTGTGACATGCAACTTATCTCTCTCTGTCCCATTCTCAAAGTTGGTTTAATTTCTAATTTAATTAACGTGAAACAAATTTCAAGCAAAAAATTATATTTTATAAAATATGCTTCTTTTTTTTGTTATTTCCGATACATGATCAATATCTCTAAAGGGTGTGAATGTCTATTTTTGTACAAAATAAATCAAAATGCCTTTTATCGATTTAATGAAAATAAAATTAATTAGAATTTGGTGGGCCTAAAATTGTTAATAAAATTTTTTTTGGAAGGTATTTTACCGATTTCTTTCTTTAACAAAAATCCATAAAATTAAAAAAAAAATTTCCTCATATTTTAGATATGATCTTTTACTATAGAAATAAAATAATCGTGAATATTGCTTGATTGTCTTTGCCTTTGGTACATGATCACAATTCAAATCCAACATCTACGACTTCAAGATTTACCTATATCCATTAACTATTTAAAAATTTTATTCCACCAGGATTTAAAAGATTTCAGAGAACATTTTTTCATTTTATTTAATTATTTATTTTTGTCTTTTTCAACATCTGAGGCTATTTAGGCCCAGTCCCTTTTTAAGCTCATTAAAAAAAAATTCGCAATGGGACAAAAAATTTTCAGGAGGGGCATTGCCCCCCCCTGCCCCCCTCTGGCTACTCCCATGATTTAGAAAAATTTTGGTCGTTTGGAAGGGGAAGCGAAACCCTGACGCCAAGACCAAGGGAGAACCTATAGCTCTGGGCTACCGCCCAGCTTTTTAATTATTTAAAGGGAGAGGAAAAATAACGATCGCCGTTATTACCACACCATTATTTAAATATACTTATTTATTATTTAAAATAAATGATTGAAATAAATTTTTATCCGATTCCCGAGGATTCAAAACTACATTCTTTTCCTTTTAAGGATATCATTATTGACAATGTCAATATCTCTCGGGTCATGAAATTGGAACATAAATTTTTTTTATTTAAAAACCAAATAATAATATTTACTGAAAGATATTGGCTATAGGAAGAGACGAAGAATGTTCAATTACGGACGGGTTGCTTTAAAAGCGAGATTATCAAACCTCAATTTTCTTTTCAAATAACGTCAATATCCTCAGGCAAAGAAACGTCACGTCTCAAAACACAGAATTACAATAAATGATCATGTTTGTCTAAAGAAATATCTCGTTCAGCAGTTTAAAGATAAAAAAAAATACTAAACTGATATAGTCTATGTACTTTTTACTTCCTTTTTTGATTTTATTTAAAAATTTGTTAATTTTTTTTTTTATTTGTGCTTTTGTCAGACGCCATAACGCCATAGGTCCAAGAATACTTTTTAGTTAAAAGCACTAGCTAGTCAAATAGTTTACCTCCTCGGGACCCAGAAACCCTAAAACCGCAACTGATTAAAAGTATGTTTGTTTTTTTTAAATTTATTTATATATTACCCTTTTAGGCTCCAGAGGCCATTAGGATTTTAATTTGTATGTCAAGTTTTATAATATATATAATTAATAACGTTGGCAACCGAGGAACGTTCCACACGCTTATTTCTTGAGGCCAGCCATCCAAGACTTAGGACGCGTTGCTTAACAGCAACGATCGTATCAGGTGCACTACTCTATTCAAGGTCCTCCACCCCGTACGATATCAAAGTTTAAAAAAAAAGGCAGAGTAGGCTACTAAATACTTTAATACTCTAAGAACGTTTTACTTTCTCTTACCTATATATGTTAATATAAAGAAATTATTGGATTCATGTCAAAAATTCGATGTCGAGATTTTGATGGATATACACGTTTTGAGGTCCCCTGAATCCAAAAAAGTGGTCTGTCTGTGTGTCTGTGTGTGTTCAAATTTAAGCATGAAGGAATTGAGCTATGAGGCTGAAATGCTATATTTAAGTTAAACACCCCCGGGAGCGTGAAAATAAGCTTTTAATCAAAATCGGCCAAAAAGTAATAGTAGTTTACTAATGTCACTCCAACGATTTTGATTATACTTCAATTCAATTATTTTTTAGATGCTTTTTAAAATGTATATTCTCATTTTGCCATTGAAATATTTTGAAGACCACTTTACTCTTGAACTTTTTTTTTTTTTTTTTTTAAACATTCACACTTTTTTCTCATTCACACTCACACTCACACACACATTCACACAGTCTTTTCGGCAACTTAGGCCATTTAAGACTTTTGACGATAACCGTTATGAATATATATTATTATTTGGGGTCCAGGCATTTTTATTTAAGCCATCTGGTATCCAAATGGCTTAAATAAAATCATCGGACTGCCTGGGTCCGAACCCGCGACTCTTGAACTTCATAGGAAAGATCGAATTAGTTGCCATGGTAACAAAATATAAATATTTTCCGAAGGTACGAGAAAGTTGTGTTCTGTGCCTGTTACACCAGATTTTTTTGTATTAAAAAACAATATCCAAAATCCAACTATATTTTAAGTTTTTTGATTATGGTATTTATTTTAACTTTTTTTTTACCTTATATTCAAAATAAGTATTTTGAAAATTTTGTTTTGCACCTTTTAATTAATTTTTTTCTCTAACCCTTTGAGTATTCATTAAATTTTAGCTTTCTCCTTCCTTTGCCAGTCCTATTAGAATACATTATTCATTTAAATTTTTGGGATTTCAAAATAAATGCATTTTAAATAATAAATGTAAATATTCACAATCATTACTTTAACATGATGCCTGTGGAATTCACCCAACCCCTTCTAAAAAGAATAAAAATTTATAAGTATGTATTTCATAATCAATACTGACTTGTGAGTATGTAAAAACCCATGATGCATTTATTACATATAAAGTTTGAAATAAAATGAGTAGCAATAAAATAATACTTTCTTCCCTTATTTGAATAATATTTTCAAAGAGAATATCAGTATAACACCGAATATCGAAATTTATATGCTATATCAAACAAATATTTTAATATTAAAATATAGCAAAAAAAAAAAATCTATAATTGAAATAATAAAATGGAATTTTATTTTGTATACTGCTTGCTTTTATTCTATTCTGTATATGTTTTTTTTTTGTGGACCGATCCCTATATATCGTTCAACAACTTCATGTATAGCCAGCCTACTCTTCCAGCTCTTTGATGTAAATAAGAAAAGTTAAATGATTAATTTAAAGAGAACCTAGAAGTTTTTAATTGGACGGATATATCGCGTTGGAAATGGGTAGGACTGCCAAGCTTAATAATATCCCATAATGCAGCTACTTCACAAAGTCCCTCGCTTTCTTTCTCTCTCTTTCCGGAGGTCCCACCCTTACTTTGGGGGTTAATTTACCTTTCACCTTTTTAATATTTCATCATGATTGAAGCTGTCGTTTGCTGACTAAACACCAACACATCAAACAATAATAAAACTCAAAAACAAACTACTAAAGAAGTTTTTAGTAGAATAAATATTTTAGACTATAATAATATTA
>JAKCPI010024249.1:0-68273 GCA_023213315.1 Euborellia annulipes | reverse complement strand
GACTAATGAGCATCATACAACTAATATGCAAATTTTGTATTTTTTATATAATTTTGTATATGTTTATATATAACAACTCTATCTGCATCTCAATGGTGTGCATCTTGAGATTGCCAATAATGTAAGATCTGATGTTTTTTTATAATTTAAAAAAATATTTTATGTTGTTGTATTACAATTATTATTTTATGCTCATTTCAGCTCTAAAGAACTGATGATGGTTTTATCTAATTAAACCCGAAACGTTTTCTGATTGGAGATTTTTTATTCGATAGAGGCTCCTTTTTTGGCTGACATCCTCTCTTCCTTCATCATTCTATAAAATTTATTAGTATAAACACTTTATACCTATTTCAAAACTCATGTGTCTCATCTACAGAAATAATACAAATACTTGAAACATATAACCTTGTGTTTTAATTTTACATCATTAAATCATAGTGTTTCAACTAGCGAGTAAAAGTAAAAAAATAATAAAAAAATTTTCTTATGAGTAAAATTTTCCTCCACTAGAAAAAAAAACTTCCACTTCAACCCTTGAAATCTAAAATGGAAATAAAAATCTATTATTATTTATTATATTCATTTTCTAGAAAAACCTAATTTATTTGAAGTTTTTTATAGCTGATTGTATTATTTGTAGGTAGAATTAGAAATTAAAGACAGTGGAGTTAAGCATAATTTCTGAAGATGGTTCTAAACAGGACCGAAAAGTGAGGGGAAATAAATGAAATTACGCTTAGCTGCACTCTCTTTAATTTCTAATCCTGCCTACAAACTAAATGTAATTATTTGTTTAAAAGAAATTTATATTCTACTTCGCAATAGGCCTAAAGTTTAGAGTAGTGGATAAAATAAAATAAATATAACCCTATTATTTCTATTAATATTAAATAGCCAAGTATATGTCACATTTTAGTTTTACTAGTAAATATCTTCTTTGATATGATAAAGGAATGTAGATCAAGGAGATCTAGATTTGGACTGAGTACAGATCACGGATAAAATAAAATTATACTCGTAATTAAAATATTTTCGATTTTGACGATATTGATTTAAAATCTATTTTTTTACTTCTAATATTTTAACATCGATTCACACCAAATACTTAAAGGAAGTATGATATACAGTGAGCGCCACAATTAAGTCCTCACCTGGTATCTAGAGCTTTAAATATATGGTTTAGTATATGGTATATAGTGAAAAAATTTTAATGACCGAAAAGGTAAAATAACATCTGGTACAGATGATTTGAAAAGGTAAAATAAAATCATCTGTTATGTTATTGATGTTATTTTACAGATGTTATTTTACCTTTTCGTTATTTTTTATTATTTATTTTTTTTTCTTTTCTTTTATTATTTATTTATTATTTTATTTTCGTTATTTTTCGCTATTATGTTACAGATGTTATTTTACCTTTTCGGCCATTAAAATTTTTTTCACTATATACCATGTACTATACCATATACTTAAGGCTCTAGATACCAGGTGGGGACTTAATTGTGGCGCTCTCTGTACCATCCGTTAATTTACTTTTTAGGTACAATGAGTGACAGACCCTCTTGAAATCACTCGATACATTGTTCTACCTCATTAGTTTAAAAAAAAAAACTAATTTTTTTGTGGAAACTTTTGTTGAAAAGAAAATATATCCACCTCCTTTTTTAATCACTTGCATAAAATGCATTACTGTTCCTTTCATATACACTATCAATATATTATATTATATGGATTTACTAATATTCTTATTTTTTTTCTTTTCAGGTAAGTCCTTCATTTTGACTCCTTTATTGATATGTAAGTAAATTTAATTTTAAAGGAATTCATGGAGAAAGTATATGATTTGAGTTGGGTTTGGAGATGTTTCGTTTGTTCTTGAATTCATCATTTCTTCATTTTCTAGTCTGATCAGAACTCAGGTTATTTCTAAATACAAATTTTTAATAGTTTTCGGATGCAAGATCTAGTCGAAAGAAACTGCTACATAACTCGTAACATTTTCAATCACTATGCGCCCTTTTTTTTGACTCCGACAGTTATTTGAATTTTCTAATTTATTTGCTTTGGTCATAGGTAATTCCGCATTTTTTATTTACAATTACATAAAAACAATTATTAGAGTTTATAAAAAAAATGCATAATAATAGATACTAATTAACATATTAATTATAAATACCAAACATTGAATATTTTATTGAACTTATAGAGTCCTTGACAAACTTGTTCGCCAAGTTCATTCATCCAATGTTCCACTTTATTTAATCTTGATTATAATCAGTTGATAGTGCATATCTAGGTCTCAAAATCTTCCTAAATAATCTAGATATTTTTTTTTTTGTTTTAGGGTTTTTTTAATTATTTAATTTTTCGACCTCTAACCCTAAGTCTTTCTGCCCTAAAACAAAATTTACATACTCAATATAAAAATTTAATTAAGTATATTTTTTATATTCATTTTTTTTATAGGCCTATACAAGAAAGCACGTATAAAACAAAACAAAAAAGATAAATTGATGTAAAATTTAAATTTTATTATATTATCTCATCAAAGAATAGTTGCAAAAGCAGAGACTGGCAGTCAAACCAAGAAAAAAGTTTGGCTGCCAGTCTCTGCTTTTGCAACCCTTCCTTGATACAACTCAACAGCCACTTCTTTTTTTTTCAAATCTCGGGGGGGGGGGGGTAATTACCCTTTTACCCCCCCCCTCCCCCTCCCGTATCCGCCTTTGATTATACCTTAGTTTAGCAAATTCACCTAAAACAAATTTATAAAACCAAATTAGATATTGATAAATCAGTAGAAACATTGCCAGACATCATATAATTTGTCTAGATTTGTTAATTAACAGATATGCTAACCTTTAATTTTCTCGAAACGAGAGAGAACTTACCCCACTTTCAAAATAAACGGACCATATAATGCCGGATTTCTTATAAAATAAATATTATTAAAACAAATTATAAGTGCGGTTTATTCTAATTAGGGCATTAAAGAGAAACGTATTTTTTCGTTTTTTTTTTTTTTTTTTTTTTTTTTGATGATTAATTCCTGCAAAATTATTTTTTTCTCATTATTTACATTATTTTGCATTATACAATGAATGCATAAATCATTAGATTTTTTTGTAGTAATGTTCCCATTTCGACTATTCTAAAAGATCTGAAAGTTTTAATACCTTCTTCGTCTTATAAACTCCTTATCCAACACAAAGTATTTTCAAATTGTTTACTTTTTTTTTATTTAAATGATATTTTAATATTAATTTTCAAAATTCCACTTACCACTATTTTTAATTAATATAGTGGAAATACCTGTCATATCTACTTTGAATTATTTTGCACACAATGCATTAATTTTTTATTGTTTTCCCTTTGAATTAATTTTTTTTTTATACTAAACATGAATCATTGCCATTTCATTACGTGAAGGATTACACATATTTTATAATTTTGTCTTTAAAAAAAATAATGACTTATTAGAAATGCTTTTTATTTTTTTTTAAACCTTTCTCTTAAAAAACAATGAATAATAATTAATACTTCATTTCAAGTGAAAATTAATTTTTTCTATTCATCTTAATAGGCTTTTTATCTATTCTTATGACAATCAGTCTAATAAATAACTTAAAGTTCTTTTTATTATTTGAAATTATTTTTTACTTTTTCCCTTTATTTCAATTCTTCTTCCACGAAGATTATATTTTGGTTTTTTTTTTCACAAGTTTCATAAATATGTTTATAAATTATTTTGTTCTCTCAGTGTATCATTAAACTGATATACGGTAAGATAATTAATTTACTAAGGTTGTATTTATGTGAGATTCACGAGGGTAAAAAAGTAATAAGTTATTACTAATAACGCAAATTGTAATACTTAATATATTTCGGGTTGTTAACCCTCGGTTTTTACCCTCGTGAAACTCACATAAATACAACCCTTAGTTCAAAATGTTTCACTTGAAACCCACGAGGCTATCTTATTTCAATGTAAGGCAAATTGAAGTACCGAAAATTATTATAAAATAATAGATTATTTATTTAAATCGCCATTCAATACGAATTTCTTATTCAAAATTATATGTACAAATAATTAAGAATAAAGCCGCAAGGTTAATCCTTTGTTGGTTAATTTCAATAATTATATGTAAATTTTTTCAATTGCTAATTATTTCTAAATCATATCATGAATTGTATTTTTCTCATTCAGAGAAATTGACGTTCAAATAAATTGTATGAGGTGAATGTTATTTTTTAATTAACTAAAAAAATCTATATATAAATCATGTATTATCATTATTTTCACTGAATAAGAATAATTATTTAAAAAATATAAAATAAAATAATGCGATAATAGATTGATAACACTGAAATTGCTATGATCATTAACAATGAATATTATATAAAAAAAAAAAACCTATAATGTCAAAAGCCAGCAGAAGTTGTGATAATTTAGTCTTAATTTTAGAATATCTAATAATTTAGACGTCAGAACAAATTTTTTTAATTATATAAACTTAAAAATTTTTATAATTTTTTTTAATACCTTTTTGAAAAATGTTCTTTTCCAAGAGTAGGCTTATAGCATTTCGATATGATAAATTCGACGATTTGGACAAGAAAATTTTACAAAATTATAGTAGGTTCAAGGGAAAATATTTTTGATATTTGTAGAAACATCTAGAGGGTATTATATTTAAAGGGGAAAATCAGGAGGTTTGCTCAGATTTCTGTTACAGATGTTTGAGCAAGTGAAAAAATAATTTTGTAGATAATTATTATCGGAAATTTTTTATTAGAATGACGATTCAATTGCAAATTTTACATTTTCTGTCATTTATCTTACCTTCATCAGGCTAACATTGATGTTTTTTGACCCATGTCCTTCAGTTGAGGATGCCAACAACATCAATTACCTAGTAACTACGTGGGGAAATCACAGCATGGGTCAAAACCAATGCAAACCTGATGATGTTCAGATATTCACAAAAATCACGGATTTGGCTACTCATTGACTCACTCACTCATAGATCATTTTAAATCTAGGGTACGCAATTCTCAATTGGAAGATTACTCCTTAATGGATAGCAGGTTCTTCAAGCAATATTTCAATAAAAAACAATTATTTTTCATTTTCAGGATTTTATTCATTTGATGACTGTGTGTGCACATATACCACCAGTTTCGGTCAATCAAATGACCATCATCACCGAAACACATGACCGAAACTGGTGGTATATATGCACACACAGTTTTCAAATGAATAAAATCCTGAAAATGAAAAATAATTATGTTTTTTATTGAAATATTGCTTGAAGAACCTTTTATCCATTAAGGAGCAATCTTCCAATTGAGAATTGCATATGATCCTCTTACAACCGCCGATTATTCGAATCTAAGATACTTCAATTGAGCAAGCTTTGAAATTTTGTACGTAGATAGTATTTAAGGTTAGGAGAAGAGGAGGCAATGGCTAAGCCGGCAAGCTGAGGATTACAGAGTCCGAAGTCTCAACATGGCTCGGGTTCGAATCCATCTTGCCGCAAATAATTCAAACATCCTACCGAAGTCTCCTCTTAGCCCCACTGTGGTATCACAAAGGGCCTAATTGGCCTAAGAATGCTCCCTCTCTGGGGACGGCCACTTCAACCTAACCTAACCTAACCTAGGGTAACGAGAAAAATCAAAAAATTGTAAAAAAATTTAAATAGTATCTTAATCTTAGTAGCCTAATAATAGGAAAATAATAGACGCTTTCGAAATGTGGTGCTGGCGGCGCATGCTCCGTATACACTGGACAGCACGACGAACGAACAACTCCGTATTGGAAATTGTCAAACCTG
This sequence comes from Euborellia annulipes, assembly GCA_023213315.1. NCBI lineage: Eukaryota > Metazoa > Arthropoda > Insecta > Dermaptera > Anisolabididae > Euborellia > Euborellia annulipes. The sequence goes on along the minus strand of JAKCPI010024249.1, from coordinate 62,430 downwards.
AAAAGCGTCTTTCTTATATTGTTGATGACCGGATACTAGCCTTTTTCGGACATATCACCAGGGGAAACAACATAGAAAGATTAATCGTCCAAGGCAAACCTGAGGGGAAAAGGGGAAGAGGAAGATCTCCTAAACGCTGGATCGACGCTGGTGCGGAGCTTATGGGAATGGGCCTCGAAGAGAGAGTTCGTCTGGCTTCGGACCGCGTCAGATGGAGAGAATCTTTGAAAAAAATCACGCATGCTTCCTCCTTTCGGGTCACAACGCACTGAACCAGTGCTATGATTAAGAAGAAGAATAGGGAAGAGAAAAAATTAAAAAGGTGACAGCTAACACCCTAAAATAAATATAAAAAAAAAATCTACATTGAAGTCTCCCTCTGGAAGGTAAAACGAAATTTCGCAGATAAAAACATAGGAGATAGAGTGGGAAGCCAACAATTTTATTTCATCCTTCTTTGTTTTCCAAAGCAAATCCTTGGACTTCCCATATTATAATATATACTTGTATATAATTTTGAACATGGAAGTAAAAATTTATATATCGTTATCGTTAATCTCCCTCTAATAAAATTTTTGAGTTTTTTTCTTTAAAGTATAAAAAAATGATTATTTGCATTAGATATCACCATAGAAATTTTGCCTCGCCCACAAGATAATTAATTAATCTAATGATAATATTAAAAAAAAATGGTGATCTTTGAATATATTAATTATGATAAATAAAATTATGAAACTTTTCTCCCCTCAAGATATATTTTTTTTTTTTTAATGATGTAATCAAGTTTAAAAAATCCCAATCCTGCAATTTCTTTTTGAAATAAGTTTATTATTAAATATGGTATACTATGATTTAGTCAAAACGGTTATTTCCGTTCTTTTAATTGTTTCTCATTAATATTTTCAAATTAAACAGTTAAATCCTGGAAAACAACGTCACTGAATTTACCTCATGAGAATAAAATTAAATTCGAAAATTTCTATTTCCTCGTTTATTTAAATATCTGTATGTAAACATTGTCAGGGAAGTTTTTAAATAAATATTTTCACTTGGTCAATTTTATGTAGACCCTTAATTTTCGGTTCTTTCATTAATTTTAATTAAAAACTAGGAACCAACCGTTTCGGTTACGGTTTCACCCAAAAATCCTGGTTTCAGCCAAAAACAAGCCGAAACTTTCTCGATTAAGATTCGCACCTAAAAAAAAAGGTCAAATGATTTTCGCAAGAGGAAAAAATGGAGTGATTGTGACTCATCATGAGAGAAAATGTACTTAAAAAAAAGATAAAATGATATAATTTTGTATAGGAAATTTTAAGAAAAATTTCAAAACAAGTTTCGGTTACGGTTTCGGCCGAAACTAAGATTGAGGCTGAATATCTGGTTCGGTCTGGCCCCATTAAAAACAGTATTTTGTTGGTGTTGGGTTGGTTAAGCCATAAAATCTCTGGAAACATTTTGAATTTTGACATATTAATCCAGAGCTGTTCAATTGTTGTATCCTTTTTTTTTTTTTTTACGTGACGTTTTATTTAACTTTAGGATCATTTCTTCGGAACATATTTAACCTTAAATAGTAATATTTTTACTTTCTCGTACCCTATATATGAAATATATAGAGAGAGAAAGTATTGGTTTCATGTCAAAAATTCGATGTCGAGATTTTGATGGATCTTCACGTTTTGAGGTCCCCTGAATCCAAAAAAGTGGTTTTCGCGACATGGTCTGTCTGTCTGTCTGTCTGTCTGTCTGTCTGTCTGTCTGTCTGTCTGTGTGTGTGTGTGTGTTCAATTTTAAGCATGAAGGAATTGAGCTAGGAGGCTGAAATTTTATATTTAAGTTAAACACCCCCCGGGACCGACAAAATAAGCTTTTAATCAAAATCGGCCAAAAAGTACTAGTACTTTACTGATGTACTTTTTCAGTTTTTTTCGATTTTCTCAAAATTCGCTCTAACGATTTTGATTAAAATTCAAAAATCAATTATTTTTTAGATGCTCTTTCAAATGTATATTCTCGTTTTGCCCTCAAAATTGTTTGAAGCACACTTTACTCTTGTGCTTCATAGGAAAGATAGGAGAAATAAATGGTTGCCATGGTAACCGAATTTAAATCTTTTTCTTTTTATTAGATTAAAAATCAATTATTATTTAAACGCCCATTTTTTTTTTCGGAGAAAACATATCTCTCTCTCTCACAAAACTATCTTCTCTCTTTCTACGCGTTTTAAATTTTTCTACCTTATCTTCGCATTTGACCAATGTTAATTTCCTATAGGGATTTGTATGTTAATTTCGATTCAAAGGGGTCCCCTTTAGAACTTTTTAGGCATTTAAAATTTTTTTTTCCAATTCTTATGAAATTTTGTATTTATTTACGATTCTATATTGTGTATAAAATGTCCAAATATGAGATTAAAATTTTGAAAAATAACCATAGTTTATTTGAAGCAGTCAACATTTAAAATGCAAGTTTGAAACTAAGGTGCTATCGGAAACTAAATATATCTCGACACAAAAAATCTGGTGTGACCAGCACAGTGCGCAACTTTCTCTTACCGAAGGGTAAGAGAAAGTTGTGTGCTGTGCGCCAGTCACACCAGATTTTTTTAATTTCAAAAATAGTTCTTATTTGATTAACATTTACGTTATGATTCCTTAGATGATAGAACGAACTAAAGTTTCTCCGTTCAGGGTTCTTCAAGTTCGTTGACAAATACATTGTCTGAGCTCACGTAATGCCTTTTAATAATTTGAAATTAATAGTTACATCATGGCCATTACAAGGTTATTCTTTCGACAGATGAGAATAGTTAGTAAAATTGAATCAACTTGATCTAATATCTCTTAAAAACAAAAAAAAAAAAAAAAAAAAATTCATATTTGAATAATATGTAATTAGTTCAGAAACTGACTGAGCAACAATTGACTATGCCCTTTTTTACTCTCTCTTACCTATGTATATATGTAATATATATATAGAGAGAAAGTATTGGATTCATGTCAAAAATTCGATGTCGAGATTTTGATGGATCTTCACGTTTTGAGGTCCCCTGAATCCAAAAAAAGTGGTTTTTGCGACATGGTCTGTCTGTGTGTGTGTCTGTCTGTGTGTGTGTCTGTCTGTGTGTGTGTCTGTGTGTGTGTGTGTCTGTGTGTGTGTCTGTGAACAAAATATCTCAAGAACGAAAAGAGCTAGGAGGTTGAAATTTTATATTTAAGTTAGACACCCCCATGGGACGTGACACGAAGCTTTTGAACAAAATCGACCAAAAAGTACTAGTACTTTACTGATGCACTTTTTCAGTTTTTTTCGATTTTCTCAAAATTTGCTCCAACGATTTTTTTTAAAATTCATATATCAACTATTTTTTAGTTGCTCTTTAAAATGTATATTCTCATTTTGTGATTGAAATCTTCTGAAGACCACTTTACTCTTGTTCTCCATAGAAAAGATAGGAGAAATGGTTATAAAATATATAAATATAAAATATAAACATTTTGCCATACTTATAAATTACATTTTGAAAATCGAATGTACCATACTGTCGGAAACTAAATACATGTCGACACAAAAAATCTGGTGTGACAAGCACAGTACACAACTTTCGATTACCGAAGGTAAGAGAAAGTTGTGTGCTGTGCGCCAGTCACACCAGATTTTTTTGCAAGAGAACCACAAAAATTAAAAATTAAAAATCAATTGACTTTAATTTTTTTCTTATGAATTGTAAGTGGTCAATATATATCGACACAAAAAATCTGGTGTACACAACTTTCTCATACTGAAAGGTAAAAGAAAGTTGTATGCCGTGCGACCAATCACACCAGATTTTTTGGGAGTAGAAAAATTTCTTTTAAGAATTTTAAGCATATTTTCCAACGTTTACAAATATCTCCGATGTTTTCTGCATTATATTTGCTAAAAAATTAAAAATATTTTGAGAGTTTGCTTAAAAATATTATTTCACCTAGTCTACTTTTTAAAAAGGATTCAAATTTTTTCCGAAATAATAATTTCACGTGAATTTTATTTCTTACCCCCACTCCCTGGCAGTGAAATTAAAGATAGTGACAATGTTAATATTAATAATATTAAAAACCAAGGGCGGTGTTAGGATCCCACCCGAGTCAAAAAACAAATTCTAGTTTTAACCTCAGAAGCCTCTCAATTCCTTTGATGTTTTATTTGCCGCTCAGAAAGTAATTCTGCTTTAACACTCAAAACCCTCATTGAAGACTATGAGGTTTAAATATGAATTGATTTGAAATCCCAACTATAAGCTCTAAACTCTCATTTGAGGTTTTTGAGGTTCATACCAGTATAGAATAATTTCTATATGGATTGAAGTTTTTGAGGGCCCAATGTAGATTCTGCAGTTCTGATTTAAACCTCAAAGTTTTAAAACCGTCTGTAAGTAGGATTTTGAGGTACAAACTGGGATTATTTTCTATTTTGAATCCAATCTCCAAAAAATTAAATTGAGCCTCGAAAACCTCACTGAAGATTTTGAGGTTTAAATAGGAATTTATGTTTTGACTCGGGCAAGCAGTTCATTTAAATCAATACTAATTGATAGGAATGCCTTACTCATATACCTATATCGAAATTAATGTCTATAGTCTTTAGAAAACTTAAAAACTTCTATTTAATTTACAAATGTTCAAGTGGGGGAGTTTCTTGAACCCTGGCTGATCTAATCCTTTTATCTAAATCATCTTTATAGCAAATAATGTTGTAAAAATCGAAAATAAATCACAAGGTGAATTAATTATTAAAACAAGAATCTCCAATAAATAGATACCTAACAAACAAACAACTATAGGTGACCGCAAGGACAATCATTTATTTATTTATTTTTTTGGAAGCCAGCATATTTTTGATGATATTAATTTTAATCACCAATTGATATGGTTATATAATCTAACCTAAACATCTAGATATCAACTAGCAAAAGCTTATATGCACATACAATTGAAATATTGAATGCTTAAAAAAATAAAGAAAAAAAACAAGGTTAAATTGTTATTGAGGTTTGCGAATCTGTGCAAATCTCATCACAAACCATTAAATAAATTGGAACTCAAACTTCACCGATACTCTAAAAAAGTAGTGAACATGATCGAGTTATCGAAAAGTAAAGTAAAAATTAAAACGGTTTAAAATAATCTAATTTATAAAAAATCTCCAAATCTCAACATTAAAAAAACCTGTTTGATAAAATACCATTTTCGGTTGATGAATTTATTCCAAAAGTTGATACAAAAATCTAAAATTTTAATGAAAGTACTACAAAATAAATTACATTGATCTATACTTTTTTTTGAAATTAGAGGTCTAAATAGCCGAGTCCTAATGTCAAATTTTTTACAATTACTATTAGGATAAACTCCTTGGAAGAAAAAAATATCTTTTTAAAAAAGTGATCTCCTTTCCCTAGACATCCATCCCTTTTAAGTGAATAGCTCCTTTTCTATTGAGAGGCAGAAAAAGTATACTGATTTTATCTAAAACTGCATTTAAAATTTTTTTTTTTTTTTTTTCAATTCCCAGATAAAAAAAATCTTAATAGATTATATGGTATCGATGTGAACCGGGGGACGTTCCACCCTCTGGTTTCTCGGGGCCACTCATCTGACGTTCCACCGAGTTTGGCATTGCATGGTTGTTGCACTACTCTATTATCACGCTCCTGTTATAAATTTATGCCCCACAACAAATCAATTCTTTTTTTTAGAATGTCAAAACAGTGTGATAATATACTGGAAGGGAGGTTCAGCCAAAAAATAAAAACCTTCGGGTGCTCACAGAATTATTCCACCCAATGGAACTTATGAACGGAACACAAGGGAAGCATCGTCCCAGCATTCCTATGCTGATCAGCTGATGAAGTTCCTCTTTTATTCTTTTTTTTTTCTTGGCTGTATGTGACCACTGGTCCAGTATATTATCAATATGGTCTTCGGACCTTATGCACCATCATCAATCGTTGATTCTTTAGGGGGTTATTTAAGAATCAAGGACTGATGATGGAAAATAAATTTGACCCGTATACTGTGAGCATCCGGACGGAGGCTTTTGTTTTTTTGGCTGCACCTGCCTTCCAGTATATTATCAATATCTATAGCCACTTCCAGGGCCGGAACTAGGAGATTTTTTAGGGGGGGGGGGACAAAATTTAATTTGCCCCCCCCCTCCTTAAAATTTTCCCTGATTTCTAAAATTTTTCACCTGCGGAATCAAAATTAATTTTTTTCGTGTGCCGCCCGCGGAACCAAAATTTTTTTCCGTCCGGAAAAATATTTTACCTTTTTTTAGAGACGCTAAATTTTTGCCACCCGTGGAACCAAAAATGTTTATCTTTCTTTAACTGCCGCCCCCTGATATCTGGCGCCCGGGGCACATGCACCCATTGCTCCCCCCCCTAGATCCGGCCCTGGACACTTCTTAAAATACTACAATATGAGTGTGATTTGGGTAAAAACAAATTATTAAAGAAAAATTAATACAGAATACCCAAGGTGTAAAAAGATGTCGAGAGGTAAATTTTTTAAGTAATTAACACTTGAGTGTGATAAGGAATCTCCTTTTCGCCTCAAGATCAATCAAAACCAAATAAAAAAGTAACTAATAAATTTGAATTTCTTTAATTAAATTTTTTAAAAGTTTTCTATAAATAGTAATTCATAAAACAACTTTTCATTTTGTAATTATTTATTTAAAAAATTTATTACTATAAACGGATTCGAATAATAAAATGTTTATCTTACAGACGCCTCATGAGTATCCTTGGGTATGAATAAGTAGTTGTTGAAATTTTATCTCTCAATCATTAATCTCCAGTCTGCCTTGTGCACTAAAGTCGATCACACGCAGTTCAACGATTTTTGATTGATTCTAGTGAATGATTCAAAACCTTTCTATAAATATCTAAAGACACCTCCAAAATTTATGATAAATCAATGTCTAGCTACAGACAATATTTTGCAAATGTAAAATGAAAAGTGCGCGCATTTTCACAGAGGGCATTCTAAAATTGCTAATTATGGAACTAATTCATTAGCTCCTTTAGTGCGTTACTGTCTCTTTGACTTGCCGGAATTACAAAAAACAATTGTTTGATGAATTTTTTTTTTTTAAATTTTGAAGTCTTTTTCGGCATAGGAGGCCTTTTAGACCCCGTCTCTATTTTTTATTTCAGTTGATTGGTATCCATTTCAAATGAATCAATTTTTGTCGCATAAGACGGGATGCGAACTCCCCCTGGTACAAGAGGTAAAAACTCTACCACTGAGCCATGGCCCAAGAGCCCCATTTGATGAATTTTAATCAAAATTGTTACAGCCGATTTTGAGAAAAAGTACCATTAGTACAAGAGCGGATCCAGAGGATCGAAAAATCTTATTTTTCGAAGCCAGTGGGGTACTTGACGTAAATATCAAAATCAAACCTAGTAGCTTTTTTCGTTCTTAAGAATTCTGACTCCCACACATATCTTTGAATAAGAAACGTATATTTTCATCAAAATCTCAACATGGGATTTTTGACACAATCGCAAATCTTTCTATATATTTACATATATAGGTAAAAGAAAGTAAAAATTAAAAACCGTTAAAAAGGGAACCTTTTGGTGCTGCAATCTTCCAAAGTATCGTGTGTTGCCTACTCTCAGGGGAGAAATAAAAAAATTTTATATTCCTTTTTGTCTTTTTTTTCAATGCTAAAAAATAGTAATATTGTCTTTTTTTTAAACACTCACACTTTTTTCCATACACACTCACTCTCACCCACATACACACACTTTTCGGCGACTCAGGCCATATGACTAAACGATACTCATAATTTTAATTAATATATATATATAATTGGGGTCTAGGCATATTTATTTAAGCCATTTGGTATCCAAATGACTTAAATAAAATCATCCAACTGCCTGAGATCCGAACCCGCGACTCTTGGTTTAAAGGCCAACACGCTAGCAAATACACCAAGGCCCGAGGGCAAAATATTGTCCTAAATTCTATTTAAAATTATTAACAATTAACAAAATTGTAAAGGGAAAATTATTAGTTTGGGTTTTTCCAAATGAAATATCAAATAGGAGGATAATTAAGAAGGAAAAATTTATAGTATAACTAAAATTTCTTCAACTTAGGAAATAAAATGAATATTAATAGTCATTTTGGTCAAATAATTACAAAATAAATTTTACTAAAATTTAAAAAAAAATTTACTGTCTGAAGGTTATTGTAAGGATAATTTTAAGAATCTTTAACCCTCTCTCTCTCACTTTAACTCTACCTTTAGTGTCAGCCTATGTATTTTTTTTTAATATGAAAATATCTTTTTATTTATACTTAATATGGTTTCATTAAAAAAAATATATAGGTCTATATATTTAAATGAAATCATCACAAAGGATCTTTCTTGTTCACTAGAAGTGTTTGCTAAAAAATTATTCTGCATATATTATTATAATCTATTCAAATTCTGAGCAAAATTATTTTATAAATAAATTTAAAAAAATAAAAAACAATTCTCGATTCTTCGATATGTTAACTTTTGTTTACTGTCTACTCAAGATATGACGTCATAATCATACCTCTGATTTAAATTGCAATATAAATCAAAAATCAACAAGATCAAATAGATATTCACATTTTTCGCTTGTTTTCTTTTCAATATGACCATAAGTCAATAAAAAATTATTGATATCAATCAAATTGCATAACTCTTTTCAGCATATTGTTAGATATAAGGAGGGAGTTACTTTTTAATCCATTTAACAATCTATATATATAATTCACTAATGTCCGTCTGTCTGTCTGTCTGTCTGTCTGTCCGTCTGTCTGTCTGTCACGCTCTATTTAGGCAACTTCCCGTTGGAATTTTGAAATGAAATTTTTAGCATAAAGAGGACCTTCTCGGGATTACAGGAAAATTATTTTCATCCCGAAATTCCCATAACTTTTTGAGTTATTAATTTTTAAAGTTACGATTTCTCCCATAGGAAATGTATAGAGAAATATTTAAGTATTCTTTTCATTTGTGTATTCCATGAATGTAAACAAATCTTCAAACAGGCACTGGTTTGGAATAGTAATGATAATTTTTTTTCATAATTAAGAAGAAAGGGCGAGGGTCCGCCGCAGGCGGGGCCGAGCCAGCTGGCGGGGGTCCAGGGGGCGAAGCCCCCTGTCTACATGCAAAAGCGGGCGCCACGGGTTCTCATAAATAAGAAAAGGCGAGGGTCCGCCGCAGGCGGGCCCGAGCCAGCTGGAGGGGGTCCAGGGGGCGAAGCCCCCGGCTAGGCGCGAAGCCCGCCGAAGGCGGGCGACGCGGCTAGTATTATTTAAAATTTTATAAAAAAATTTAATTTAAAAAAATCTGGTGTGACTGGCGCAAGCACACAACTTTCTCTTACCTTCGGTAATCGAAAGTTGTGTACTGTGCTTGTCACACCAGATTTTTTGTGTCGACATGTATTTAGTTTCCGACAGTATGGTACATTCGATTTTCAAGATGTAAATTTTTTTTTTTTTTTTTTTTTTTTTTAAAAAAAACATTCACACTTTTTTCTCATTCACACTCACACTCACACACACATTCACACTGTCTTTTCGGCAGCTCAGGCCATATAAGACATTTACGATAACCGTTATTTATGAATTTATATATATTAGGGTCCAGGCATTTTTATTTAAGCCATCTGGTATCCAGATGGCTTAAATAAAATCATCGGACTGCCTGGGGTCCGAACCCGCGACGTTTGGTATAGAGGTTAGCACGCTAACCTCTACACCACGCCCCGTGGGCCCACCTTGTAAAATTTATAAGTATGGCAAAATGTTTATATTTTGATACCATGGCAACCATTTCTCCTATCTTTTCTATGGAGAACAAGAGTAAAGTGGTCTTCAGAAGATTTCAATCACAAAATGAGAATATACATTTTAAAGAGCAACTAAAAAAATAGTTGATATATGAATTTAAAAAAAAATCGTTGGAGCAAATTTTGAGAAAATCGAAAAAAGGGCATCAGTAAAGTACTAGTACTTTTTGGTCGATTTTGTTCAAAAGCTTCGTGTCACGTCCCATGGGGGTGTCTAACTTAAATATAAAATTTCAACCTCCTAAGTCTTTTCGTTCTTGAGATATCTTGTTCACAGACACACAGACAGACACACACACAGACAGACCATGTCGCGAAAACCACTTTTTTGGATTCAGGGGACCTCAAAACGTGAAGATCCATCAAAATCTCGACATCGAATTTTTGACATGAATCCAATACTTTCTCTCTCTATATATTAACATATATAAGAGGTAAGAGAAAGTAAAAGTGCCATTTTTTTTTCCAAAAAATAAAGATAAATTTTCTAGCTTGTTATGTTTGACGCTCGCCTGGAATAGTTTTGCACCCCTGTTCCAAACTAATCATCTTTTAATGGCTGAATTGATTATGCTAAAGACTACAGATTTCTTAATATAATTTTAATTTAACTTTAATCAACTATGATTGATAAACTAAACGATATTAACTAATGGTTAATCGTCAAGTATTTTTAAATAGTTGTGATTAATCTTGTTTTAAATATTTATTTTCTTTTTTTTAAGTTACTTTTTATTTTACCAATAATGATAAAGCATTGATTTGCAATTGGATACAAAATGAACAGAAGGCATATTCTAAATAAATAACGTCACATTGTCTAAAAATAAAGCATTGACTTAGATATTACTATGAAAAGGAAAAGTTGATGAAAAGGGGTGTGTGACTATTTTATTTAAATAAAAAATGACAAGATTAGTTATTGATAATGACATCACTAGTTATTCTCATTTTATGTGGAAGATCTAAACTAATCTCTGATTCATTGATTTAAAAAATAAAAAACTAACTGTGAAAAAAATTGATGAAAAAAAAAGGGAACATCAAAGTGTTGTTGAAGAAATTTTATTTTTTTCCTCTCATATTATTTTATTCTTTAAATTAAATGTTTACATTAGTTAAAAATTTAGAATATCAAATAAATTTTCAAATCAATGAAAGAAATATTTTCATTTTGAAAAAATTATTATTATTATTTGAAATTCCTACCGAAATCCGTGATCCCCATTTATTTATCCGAGGTATTTTCGTGCACGAAGACACACACCCGGCCTCAGGTCGTAGCCATCTACCGGAATCCCGGGAAGTTACATTCTTCCTATCTCTAACTCCTTATTTCTAGTTACACACGTCCAACCTATTATATGCTAGGAAGGATATCCTAGTTTGAGGAGGAATTCCCTCAGTAATGGCGTGTAGCTCTCACTAAGAGGGAACCTTCTTGATGTCTTTTCCATAGGAGGGATGTAGCAAATCTCTCTTCTCGTAGCCTGATGCCTATTGTGGAGGGATTCAAAATTCCAGTTGAAAAAATATTTTCTAACTATTAAATAGGGAACTGACTTTCGCTCAGGGGGCCACATCTTGTGGGTATGTAGATGGCGTCCACGAGCTGCCCGAGCTGGGACAGGCATTCTTTCTGTTCTTTGTATGTCTGTCTCTTCCTTCCTCTTTTCAACAGGCGTCAGACCGTGCGACAGGCCTATCCTTCTCGATCGCAAAAACGTATGATAAGTGGGGTTCGAGGGAAAAAGTGAGGTCCGCCGACCCCGCATCGCGGAAATAAGGCCAGGATAGAACTGACTTCTTTTAATATCAAAGAGTTTTTTTTTAAGATTTTTTAAAAGTTTTTTTTTTTTAATAGTAAAAAAATGCTCAAAAGTACAAAGATTTTTCAACCTTCTACTCTGGACCAATTAACTCTAAGCATTAAAAATTCACTTTCTCTCTTAGTACTTTTACTAGTTGTACAAATTTAAAAATACATTTTACTTCTTTCTCTTAGATTTAGTGAAAGTAAGAAATGTTTTTATAAATAGCTACTATAACGCATATCATGGATTTTGATTTAAGTAGTTATTTTAAAACTCTGCCTGTTTATTATCTTTATCTTTCAAAATATAGATAATAATATACGTAAATAAATAATAATAATAATATATGTTTAAAAAATAATAATTATACTATTTACGTCTATATAGAAATGCAATAACTTATAGATAGACAGACCTATATCTATTTTTAAGGTCTCTAAGAAATAAAACTAGCTCTTAAGTTTGTTTATTTCGCAACACTTGATATCTATTCTCTGATAGTTAAACTTCTCTAAAAAATTTGTTAATACCATCGGACGTAGATTATATTACAGATAATATCCTAGAATACAACAATTTAACCACCCCCTCTTATAGTACTGTCGGCGTCACAAGTGCCTGATATGCTCAAAAGTGAAGCCTTAAGCTTACTCAACCAAACCAATATTTGTAAATTAAATAAGTCATCTTTTTTTGAAATGGGAAAGTTACTTTTAACCCTTCCGGAGGCCTAGCATTTTGGTTAAGCTCAAGGCGCCACTCCCGTGTGTGGTGTCGATTGTACAGTGAGGGACAATATAAAGAATATATATTTTTTAATGGAAACTTTCATGGTTCAAACCTAGAAAATTTCCAATAAAGATTTTCATTTTCTTTTATAAAAACAATGAAATAATCACAAGTAGAAAATGCATGGGTGGGACTTAATATTGTCCCTCACTGTACCTAAAGAAGACCCTGCACGGTCAATCATTTTTATCAGTCACTCTGTATCCGCCCTTATACTTGACGTTGGTTGCCGTTAAAGGGAAAACAAAAAGCTGAAACGACGTTGGTCCAAGGAATGGAACAAATTAAGAAATCGCTTCACTCATGAGCCAATACAATTGCAATGCAATTCTATTATGAGGCTCAGAAACTCATGTTCTGAACTTTGTAAGCTTTTTTCTTCAATTTCATCTTGGTTTTGTATCTTTTTGTTTTTGGAAGAATGGTTGCCAGACGTGTGACTGAAGTAAAGTTTGATCAAACTGGACCTAGATGATCAATCGATTGAGTCATTCAAACTTTCTATCAATCATCTTCAATGATTGGTTCAAGCGTCAAACGGGTTCATAGACGGTCATTCTGGCTTGATTCAATTCTTCAATTCTCGATTGATTCAATCTTTTGATCAAAACGATTGACCGTTTAGGGCCACCTTAAGACATTAAAGGATAAAGTAAAAATGAGTACACTTCGAATATATTTTAGATAGATATTTATAGAATCCGCATATTTTTTTCTTTTAAATTTATTTATTTTTTTTCAAGTATAATTTCCAATTTGTAAATTGAGGAAGATCGGTACTCTAGTTCTAAATTTTTTTTTTACTTTCTCTGCCTATTTAAGTAATATATAATATAGTTCAGATCTTGTTTTATTTTATCCCTTAGCAGAAAATTTTTGTTTATTTTCTCATTTTCCTTGTAGTAAAATAACTGCTCTTTACGAAATCAACTTTATAAATAGTCAGTCAAACATTTTTTTTTTCGTCATCATTCACTTGTGTTTATCATTAAGATAATTTTTTCAAATAACAAGGGGAAGGGGATGAATACTTGGATATTCCTCAGCCGATCTGCTTATACTTATATAATGTTATTAAAATTATTAAAAATTATCTATCTTTTTTTAATTTTTAAATATTTTTATAAAACTTCTTAATTGATAATTGTGAGGAGGGGAATTTCGTAATTTTATGTATTAAAATAATTCATTTTTTTTATTTGATTTTTTTTATAATCTGACTGAAGAAAGCCGTCACTATCGTCAGATAAACGATCGGAATATATAAACTTTTTAATAAAACCTTATCAACAATATAATTAATTATATTATCAATTGTATAAATGACATTATATTCTCTCTCATTTAATTATCAATTCATACCCGAAAAAAATATTGTATTTGAGTTACGACCTCAAGTCTTTCATAAGTTGAAGTTCATTGAGCTAAGCAAACCACTAAGTTATTAGTGTATAATACATGCGACATCTTCATTTTTAATAGTTAACTGTTTAAATTTTCATTCATACTAAATTATTAATACGATTTTATTATTATTCAAAAAAAAAAAAATATTTTTTTTACAGTCTACTTTTTTTACCTTCAAAATGTCAATGCCCCTTAGTTGTGAAATCTCATCTCATTCTAATTTTATTTATGAATATATAGTTATTATACAGTATTTTCAAACATCACTTAATTTCTGCATTAAATTAATAAAAAATGTATTTGCGATAAACTTACGAAATGGTTTGAAATTTAAATCGCGTGCGATATTCCCATTGTCCATAAAACATAAGCTTGGACGTCTGCCTGGCATTTGTCAAAGACCGCCGCATGCATTATGTATGAAAAAAAGCGTTTGGGCGACCCTGGCCACGCTTCTCATGTGCAAATGACAGATTCGGGTCAGCCCTGAGCCCTTGCAAATTAACCTTCCTATTTTCAGTTCTTATTTGAATGTTGTTCTCAGATAATTAAAATGAAAATTTTCAATATACCATCAGATGAAAATTTTCAATATACCATCAGCCATGTTTGAAATCAGAGATTTTGAGGCAAAAATATGTAAACTTAAATCAAACTAATATGTTTACTTAGGTGAGGTGCAGGTTCTCCATGTGCAAAGTTAGTGAGGGATGAATTTTTTTTTTTTTTAAATCTTATTCGGCATCTATGGGACATAGATGCCCCTATTTATTTAAATTGATTAGAAGGGATGAATAATTGGACCGTTTATTTTGAAAGTGGTGTAAAGATGGTTGCCTGTCTATTATTTTGCATTTGTTTATATTAGGCTTATGTGATATTTGATTTTTCAAAATAATAAGTCCATTTGCAGTCCATAAGTATATATTAGTTTAGTCAAATTCATATATAACCAAATTACATATTGATAATTCTGTATAAACATTGCCAGACTTCATATAATTTGTCTAAATTTTTTAATTAAAAACCTTTAATTTTCTCGAAACAAGAGAAAATGGACTTATACCACTTTCAAAACGGTTTAATTATTACATATCTGTTCTATTAAATATTAATATGGTCATATGTTATTTAGGTTAAGGATTTTATATAAATTTATCTCATTTTGAATGTTTTTCTATTTTTATTATTTTATTATTTTTTTTTTGAAAATAAGAATAAAAATAGAAATATTACGAAAGGGTAAATCAATATGTTTATTTTTCATGATGGACATTTGTTGCGCATCAATTATTCAACCTCTCTTAGAGTTTTTTTTTCCAAGTTCAAAAAAGTATTACTTTTTTCCGAATAAGCATTTAAAATTATGTTTTCATTCATCATTTAATAAAGATTTGAATTTAAAATTGAAAAATTTCTCAAACAACAACATCCGTGGATGATTATTATTTTGTAAACGAGTTGAATGTTCTTGATTATTCCTCATTTCTGTGAATTGTAGCCATTTGAAATTGTGATCAGTTAAAATTATTTGTTTTTATATTTTTCCCATACCCAGAATAATATGGAAAAAAAAATTTACAAGGATTATTTTTCAAGAAAATTTTTCATAATTATATATCTCTGGTGATTCCTAATTTTTTCTCGATAAATAGGGACATGAGCTTACCCAGAAATTTATCAAGGGGGAAAGTCAACGTTTATTTTTACACCTTCCTAGATATGAAAGTGGGAAAGGCTAGAAACAAACATCTTAATTTGAACAAAAAATTTGGTCCAGAAGATGCTGAAAATATTGTAGGCCCAAATAAATATATAGCGTTTTTACCTCTCCAGTGGATCAGAATTTTAAGATTTTTTATATTATAAAATTTATATATTGCTTTTTATTTAAAAATTTCTTGATTCAAGCATCAAGTGGGGGGTTTGAATCCCCAAAGTAAAGTCAGTACCGAGATTGGGACGAAAAAGTTGTTCACCCCCTCCCCACTCTCGAAAGTAAGAAGTAAAGAAATAAAGATTGTCAAACGAACTAAGTATAGCATTTATTTTTGAACTCAGAAACTTAGAAAAAAATAAAACAAAGAAACACAAAACAGTCTATATTGGCATTGTCACTAAAAACCACTAAAAACACTCATAATAAAACTCGTAAATAATAAAAACAGTTTCTATTTGATTATCGTCGACGTTTCGGGATAAGGTCGATCCCATCTTCAGGACGATAAACTGTTATTGTTGCTTAGATAGAAACAATTTTGGTTCATACAAATATAAATACTTATATTTGCATATACCATTAGATGTATATGAGAATTGCCGTAGGCGCATGGGCTATATTTTTAATTTATGGCAAATGGGCCCGAAACGACAGCACTGGCCAAGATTGAAAGACTCACTTGCAGATTTTTTATCATTTGCTGGCTGCCATACATCTTCCTAAAAACAGTTTCTATAAGCGAGAAGGGTTTTGGGGAGAAGGTAAAAAATATTAATACATAACTAAATAAGAAGTATAAAATTTTAAAAAATAAGGTTCAAAAGACAAATATAAAACAAAAAATAATGTCAAATAGATAGGCGCCAAATTCAAATATGAAAATAGGCAAGTATCTTTTTTGGAGTCAAAAATACTCAATTTTTATGTATCTAAACAAATACTAGATACTTTTTTTTTAAAACCAAGTATTTACAAGATACTCGATACATTGATTTTGTGTATCTAGATATTTAAGATACTTGTATCTGGATACTGCACAACTCTGTTTATAACAAATGATCAGCTTAACCATTCTTTATATTTTTTCATATTTAATTTTAATTTTTCATAAATCCCACACTAAGCATTTCTTTCATGATTTTGAATGAATTCTTTCAAATTAATAAAATTTTCCATAACTCTCTTAAGTTTATTTTTGACAATGATTTAATTATTGCCTAAGTGAAAAAGAGCTCTTTTATAAAAAAAAATATGTAAATAAATCTAGATCTAAAATGATTAGACAAAAATAAAACTAAACCCAAACAATTTCATAATATTTGGATTATTATTATTACTTTTTTTTTTTATTCAGATTATGTTCTGGTGAATAGCAAACAGTCTTTGAGTTGAAAACCCAGAAGGGGTGGACCTCTCTCCTCCTCCTATCCGATGTCAACATTGACGTCAATTTATTTCTGATGGCCTGATCATCCCCTCTCCTCCCCCAAATACGCATACAATGACATCCGTGATGATGAACTTATCCTCGTTTTGGCTGTTCATCTATTTAGAAAAGCCATCATCCAGAATCTCAGAAAGGCAATAGCCTCTTGCCTTGAACTCAATGATCTCAAACTATCCATTTTTATTATTATTTTTTTATTATTTTTGGCTTAAAAATAATATTAATGAAAAAAATACTTCTTTCAGAGATAGAAGCTTTATTAGAATAATTATTATTTTAATAATGATGAACTAATTGTATTTTTTTTTTTTAATTTTTCATCACTTCTATGATAAAATTCTTATTGAAAACTTAAGGCGACACGAAAAATATTTTATAAAATTGAAGGGTTATTAATTAAGAAGTAAAATTATATTTAATATTGCATTGACGTCAAATATTAATAAGAAAATTTGTTTTAAGAATTATTAATTATTTGCGTCAGGCTTAACGGAAATATTAATATTACTTCTTGAATTACAGTCTCAACTTTAAATTTAATGAAATGACATAAGTAGTGAGCGGAAAGAAGTCCCTTATTTTCGGAAAACTTTAAAGTCTATTCTT
Organism: Euborellia annulipes; assembly: GCA_023213315.1. Taxonomy (NCBI): domain Eukaryota; kingdom Metazoa; phylum Arthropoda; class Insecta; order Dermaptera; family Anisolabididae; genus Euborellia; species Euborellia annulipes. Next base: position 44,755 of record JAKCPI010024249.1, on the reverse strand, counting down.
TTTTAGCCAAATAGTCCATAAAGTGTCTGTTTTTGGCAAAAAAGTCACTGTCAATTTTAACAATTAATAATATGAGATAGTAAAGGAAATAGAGAACATTACTATCGTTAACCGGAATATGCCAGAGTTATTTAGAATTTGAATATAAATAAATAAAAAAAATTTAATTTCATTAGTACAAAAGTAAAAATCTGGTGTGAATGGTCGCGCAGAACACAGCTTTCTCTTACCTTCGGTAATTTAAAGTGTTCTGTGCTTGTCAGATTTTTTGTGTCGAAATTTATTTAGTTTCCGCCGATATATTAGAGTTCACAAAAAAAAAAAAAAAAAAAAGATATAAACAGACCTGTGGCTCAATGCTAGATTGAAATAATAGGGACAGAATCTATATGTTCTCAGAAGTCGAAAATGCAAAATTAAAAAAAATGGTGGGACAATCACAGAACACAACTTTTGATTACCGAAAGTAAGAAAAAGTTGTGTGCTGTGCTACAGTCACACCAGATTTTTTGTGTCGACATATATTCCGCCGATATATTAGAATTCAAATTTAAAAGTATGGGAAAATATTTATATTTTGTTACCATGGGAACCATTTCTCATAACTTTTCTATTTTTCAAATAGCAAAATGACACATTTTAAAGAGCATCTAAAAAATATTTGATTTTTGAATTTTAATCAAAATCGTTGGAGCGAATTTTGAGATAATAAAAAAAAAAACTGAAAAAGTTTGTTTAAAAGCTTGTTTCCTCGCCCTAGGTGGGTGTCTAACTAAAAATATAAAATTTCAACCTCCTAGCTCAATTCCTTCATGCTTTAAATTGAACGTATACACACACACACACAGACTGATCACAGACAGACAGAACATGTCGCAAAAACTACTTTTTTGGATTCAGGTGACCTCAAAACGTGTATATCAATCAAAATCTCGACATCGAATTTTTGACATGAATCCAATATTTTCTCTCTATATATTTTAACATATATATAGAGATAAGAGAAAGTAAAAAAAAGCATATTTTATTAAAAAATTTGAAAAAGACGCTTTTTTCAAAAATAGGCAAAAAAGCGCCAAAAAAGTCGTTTTTGAAAATCTCTAAAAAATGTTTCTTTTTGCGATGTGCAGATATCTAAGAAAATATGGAAAAGTCTCAAAAAACGACATAAGTCGAAAGAAAAAGTTTTCCGCTCTCTAGACATAGGTAGTAATCTTTTTTTTGACCAAAAGAACTCCTGGTTGCGACAGAATGAAAATTTAGTATCTTATTAAACTTACTACTAAATATTTTTAAAATAACATAAAAAGTTCCCCAGCATATACCACATGTAGTAGGATATCAAAGTTCCAACTAAATGTATAAGTAATTATAGTATTTAGATTGAGTAAATTTATCAAATCAAAAATCCTAATTTGATTAAATTTCTTTAACTAAATTTAAAATTAAAGTAGTTTAATCAAATCAGATTTTTGAGGAGCTAAATTTAATTACTTAGTTTAATTTTAAATTTAGTTAAATCAGATCTTTGATTTGATTAATTTATTCAAACTAAATTTTCCACCCCAGTCATTTAATTCGTGTCCATTTCTGCAGAATATACACCGAATTTGTCTAATTTGTCTATTTGATTAATTAATTTTTTTGTCGAATTCGCAAAATAAGCAATTTTTGCATCAGCAATTCCTTGATTCGCTAAATAAGCACGGTCTAAAGTATACGGTGGTTTTAATTTTTTTTTTTTTTTTTTTTTTAATCTGGCAATCTGTGAGTAACCAATTTATTCTCTAGCCCCAAGCCATGCAAATTAGAATTTTTTCGAGTATTGGCGAATTTTCGCTTATTACAAGAATTCGACAAATAATAATAATAATAATAATTAGGCCTTTTAGATCAAATAATTCCAGAATCGAGTTTATTAGAGGAAGTGGGAGTATTTTTTACCGCGCTGATAAACTTTTTGCTTTCGCCTTTTTTGTTTCACAATTGAATAAAATAAATATACCTTAGGGTCATTAAAATGAGCTCATCAAACACGCTTAATCATTTGGTAAAAAAAGAAAAAAAAAAATTGGATAATTATATTTTTTTTATATTCATTCTTATGTATTTAGGTGGTTTTTCTAGTGATGATTCCTTACATTGAGAATGAGTAATTCAAGAGCCACCCAAATAATTTTACTTTCTCTTACCTATGTATATATGTAATATATATATAGAGAGAAAGTATTGGATTCATGTCAAAAATTCGATGTCGAGATTTTGATGGATCTTCACGTTTTGAGGTCCCCTGAATCAAAAAAGTGGTTTTCGCGACATGGTCTGTCTGTGGGTGGGTGGGTGGGTGGGTGTGTGTTCAATTTTAAGGATGAAGGAATTGAGCTACGAGGTTGAAATTTTATATTTAAGTTAAACACCTCCCGGGACCGGAAAAATAAGCTTTTAATCAAAATCGGCCAAAGAGTACTAGTACTTTACTGATGTACTTTTTCAGTTTTTTTCGATTTTCTCAAAATTTGCTCCAACGATTTTTTTTAAAATTCAAAAATCAATTATTTTTTAGATGTTCTTTAAAATGTATATTCTCATTTTGCGATTGAAATCTTCTGAAGACCACTTTACTCTTGTATTTCATAGGGAAGGATAGGAGAAATGGTTGCCATGGTAACAAAATATAAATATTTTCCCATACTTATAAATTTTACATCTGAATTCAAATGTTCCGTACTGTCGGGAACTAAATATATGTCGACACAAAAAATCTGGTGTGACAAGCACAGAACACAACTTTCGATTACCGAAGGTAAGAGAAAGTTGTGTGCTGTGCCCAGTCACACCAGATTTTTTACTTTCTCTTACCTAATATATAGAGATAAAGTATTGCGATCAAGAGAAAAATTATATGTCAAGATTTTGAGGTCCCCTGAGTCCAAACAAGTGGGTTCCGCCTATTGGTCTGTGTGTGTGTGTGTGTGTGGATATTTTTAAGAGAAAATGAGCTAGGAGTTGAAATTTTATATTTAAGTTAGGCCCCCCTCCCTGATGCGTGAAAATAAGCTTTTGAACAAAATCGGAGAAAAAGTACTAGAACTTTATTGATGTACTTTTTCAGTTTTTTTAGATTTTCTCAAAATTGTCTAAAAATTTTGATTAAAATTCATAAATCAATTATTTTTTAGATGTTAAAAAATATATTCTCATTTTGCCCTGAAAATAGTTTGAAGCACACTTTACTCTTGTACTTCATACGAAAAATATTTAAGAGAAATAGTTTAAAATTATTTAAAATACAAAATAAAAAAATGTTTTCCCATTTAGATTAAATTTCATAAATCAACTATTTTTAAAACTTTAACTCTTTAAAAAGTATATCAGTAAAATTTTTCGTGAAAATTGTTTGAAGTACACTTTACTGAGGTATTTCAGATTTTTCAAATTCACTTTCCTACTCTTCCTTCCATAGAGCGATGCTAAATCCCTATGGGAATTTGCATGTTAATTTCGATTCAAAAGGGGAGTCCCCTTTGGAACTTTTTACACATTTAAAAAAGTTTTTTCAATTATGAAATTTTGTAATTATTTAGGTTCTCCATTATATATAAAATATCCACTCAAGCACAGTACACAACTTTCTCTTATCGAAGGTAAAGTTGGATGCTGTGCGACAAGATATTTTACTTTCTTATACCTGGTATATATATAGAGAGAGAAAGTATCATATTTTACTGGGAAATAGTTTAAAAAATAAATCAAAATATTGTTCTATCATATTTTTAAAATAAAATAAAAAATATTTTTTAAGCAAAATGTTAGTTTTGCCCTTTCTCAACCCTTTTTTTGATAGCAATGGTAGGAAGTGGTTATATTGAATAATATTTAGAATTAATTAACTATTTATAAAAATTAAGCCTTGAGCAAATCCGCTGTTTCAAAATCTTTCTTTGATTATTTTCATATTAAAAAAACATCAAATTTTTCAAACTTTAGGCTATCTAACGCCTCTAGATAAATTGCTTATGATGAAAAAAATGCGCCTTTTTTTTAAATTTTCTAAAGTAATTCACGAACGAAGTGAATACAGAAAAGTGATCGAGAAAGACACTTTTTTATATTTTATCAGCGATTGTCTCTTTCATATTGGCGATCTACTGATTAGCCGTTTGCGTATTTACTGACGTCAATCGCTTGCCTCCGTTTCGTCAACCGCCGGGCCACTTTTGCTACCTGGTTGGTTTCACCAGGCGAAATGGCCGACCTTCTCGATTCTCTTCGTTATTTGGGGGTGGCCGCCGGGCATTGAAGTAAGTGCTCTCAGTATATACCACACCCCCTGTTTTGTGCAGTTCTCTCCCCTCTCCCCTTTGCACTTCGGTTCAAATTGTCTTTCTATATGTATTGACATCCTTTCTAAATCGTGATCTATTAATAGAGATATCATTTAACACCTTTGTTCACCTTGGTTTTTATTCAATGAGAGTCCCCCCCCCCCCCATACTCTGCCGACCTTAGATATCAATTACAGAAATTATCTATTGAATAGTAATCAAAAAGGAAAAATACAATACAAATTTCTTTGCAATCAAAATATTTTTTTTTTTTTTTTTTAATGCCAACAACGTTTAAATCCAACATTTAAAATTTATATTTTTTTATAAAAAAAAAAAAAACATTTAACATACCTTTATTATTTGCTTTGTTAAGTTATATATATAAATTTATCCAACAATTGTAAATAGGATCCAGGATTAAATTTAATTCGAAAATAGGTCAAAAAAAAAAATTCGCTTTCAATTTAGTCTAATAGAACATTTATTAGCACTTTTTATCGGAGCATTTTAATTAAATATATTTTCAATTTCAAATTTTACAATTTTTTCCATCGGGAATTGTTTCTTTAATTTATACAGTATAGAAATATAAGTTGAAAATGTTTACGATTATTTTGCAAATAGATTAATGACTTTTTTCTACAAAATCAAAATTATTGCTATAAATTTTTTTTCTTTTTGCGATAACCCACAAAAGTAGATCGCAGGAATATTTTGTTAGATACACTATTAAAAAAAATTTAGTATATTTAAACAATTTTTGCTATTATTTTATTTGTAAAGACCTTGATTTTCTTATATATTTATTTGTTTTGATTAGATAAATTTTTATTTTAAATTCAGCAGTAACAAGGATGATTTAATAAAAAACCTTTGGTAAATAGAATATCACTGAGCATATTTTGAATAATTTTATTATATATTTTGTTACATAGGTGGCATCTGGGCATAATACAGTGATAGAGTACTCTCCAATTTCGCTAGGAGTTAGTAGTCACTTCTTTCTCTTGTATCTTCATATCTTCAGATTGTCAGGCTCAAATAATAATTTTTGATGCATCAAGCTACGTAATCATGATTTAGTAAAATTGTATGATGAAATAATTATTATGATGAATTTTTCTAAAAAATAAAATACTTAAAACTAATTATGTATGAATTTTGACTTTGAAGTTTCGACCTGGAAAATAGTCTGTTTATCTCTTAAATTTAAAACAAACTTATTTTTGAATTAATAAGTATTTATTAACTCACAAAATCAAAAATATTAATTTATTAATTATATCCAGAGTTAAAAAAAAAATATTTTAGTCAAAATATTTGTGAACATTAAATAAAATGATAAAATTACCGACAAGTTTAAAAAAACTTACATATCTATACATGAATGTAGGTCTATATATATTTTAATTATATAATTTCGTAATTTGTGGTTTGTTTATTTAAAAAAATATTTGACATGACAATTCATTTTTAACACTTTTATTGATATTTCATAATTTAGGGGTCCGATCAGGAACTGAACGGAAATGCCCTTATCTTATCTCCATTTTTGAATATCTTCATTTTTGAGCAAGAGATATAATAATAATAATAATAATAATAATATCGTATTTTATTCCTTAATAAACCATTTTGTATGTGTTTCAAAAATTTTTCTAAATTTTTTTTTTTGTTCAATAAAAAACTTGATTGCTGCCACTTTACATTTCATAAGATCCTGTTCAATTTTTAATTTACTGTTGCTTCCCTCTGGCTTCATCAAATTATTCCTGACCTTTTTTACTTTTTTCTTTTTCAATTACCTGTAATCATTTGTTCAAATTGTTTTGAAGTAACAAATTTAATATAATTATTTTTGATGAAAAAAATATTTTTGAATTTGTTTAGAGAGGCGATTAAAACCCCAGCGCTTTTCAGAACGCCTTCTTTTTTGTTTTGGGGAGATGACAATATTCATATTATATAATATTACATCTTTTGTCATCTCTATCAACAGGCTCTGTCAAATACCCACATCTCAATTTCTATGGCTTGTATGTATATAATTATAAAAATATTTATTTATAAAGATGAATAAAAAATCTCTCTATTCAAATAATTTAATCGTTTGCCTGGGGAGTAGGCAACCCAACTCTCTAATGAATTTTTCTCTATTTTTTTTTTCCTCCAGAGATTCTTTAGAACAAATTACACTTCAGCAATTATTAATTCATCCTAGAAATTAACAAGTGCACATGCAACGACCGTTCTAAAGCAGCAATATAAAAATAAATCGGCAAACCTTTAGTAACAATGTTGATATTAGAAGTCGCTTTATATTCTTATATATATTATATATATATAATTTTATATGTTTTTATATAACAACTCTATCTGCATCTCAATGGTGTATTCATTGAGTTTGCCAATATTCTCAAAATAACTGACTGGCATTATCTAAAGAAACGTTTTCTTTTATTGAGATTGTCATTCGATATAGACTCTCCAGCCTGGCTGCAACCTCTCTTCAATTAATCTAAACCTTTAGTAAATTTATTTGGATGGGTATAGGCCTCTATATTTATATATTTAACTTACAGAGCATTAGCGTCTGATGCCAAAAGTCGAGTACACAACCCGTCCCAGGCGAAAAAAATTTACTTCAATTGAATTGGACAACAATTAATTGGAATTAATAGGGACTTTCCTTTAAATAAACTAAAAAAAAAAAAAAAAAAAAAACTTAGAGAAATCAAATATGATCTAATTTATAAAAACCCCTGATATATTATGTGATTTTTATGCCACGAGTCACGGGCAAAACTACAATTAACAGAATAAGAAAATGATATAGGTGCATGACAGGGTGGAAATTGCTAGATCACTGGTCTATTCGAGGAATTGGTGTACTTACAATTTTTACTTTCTCTTATTCTATATATGAAATATATATAGAGAGAAAGTATTAAATTACGCATTTTTTCTGAATAAATGAAAAATAATTGTATTTCAATAAATGTAAGTCATTTGGAATTTCATTATTTAAAAATTATACATTAGGTATACAAAAATTATACAAAATATAATACATCTTTACAGTTTAAAACCAATTTCTTTAATTAATAAAAAAAAAAATTGAAGGTCCCAGAGACTAGACACCTGATTAAGTCCGCCTTCACTATCTATATTTATTCTTAATCGTCATTTCTTGAGTACATTTCTAAACTCTCCTAGGCGTAAAAATGACCTCGACAATGACGTCAACTCTGTTGTGGTCCAGCAGCTGACTGTTCCCTCTCTTGCATGGATTCTTACGTCTAATGCTCTGACTCGGCTGGAGTCCCTGGAAAAAGGCGAGCATTTCCTCCAGATGAACATGAATCACACAGTCACATACTGAACAATATTAGTCAGCAACGAAAAATGGACTTTTACACTTAGTTATTACATCGGATGTGGATTTTTTAATCTATACGTAATATCAATGGAAAAATGTATACATATATGCTAGTATGGTTCCCACCTCTCCCCCCAAGGGGCGATTTAGGTTTTCAGGGGGCGATAAATAAGCGGGGGCGATTGGGGGCGATGAGTATTCGAAGGGAGAAAATTATTAGTTTACTAAAATTTAAAAATATAAAAATCAAAGAGAAAAATCTCCTATTTACAGGAAGGTCAGGATAGAAGAGGACAAAATATTACCATAAAATAAAATAGTCTGAAGATAATTCCAATCTAGAATTGAAACGTCACTTTTAGCTCAAATCTTAAATTTCAATTAAAAAAAATCATTTTCTTGAATTTTTTTTCCTCAGGGGCCCCCCTTTAAGCTCAAATCAAGTTTGATCTCTTTCACGACTCAGGATAGCTAAAAACGTAGATTTCAGTGGGTAATTTTCAAAAAATTTTCCATACCCCCAGATTCCCCTGAAAATTCTCTGTCCGACTTTGGCCTCGATTAATTAAAACTTTGTAACTTTTGTTTAGGACATTTTAAAAAATTTATATAACTTTATTTAAATAAATATTGTAAGCTATGTATATACCTATAACTATTTCAAAAGTTTTTCAAAAACTGTGTAAAAAGTGTTCATGAAGGCCACAATAGCCTTTTACATACTAAAAAAGAAAATTTTAAGTTTTTTTTTTGGGGTGGGGGGTATTATTAGTAGCCCCGGGGCCCGTCAAGTCTGTCTGCGGCCCTGTATATAGACCTACGATAATAAAATTGTTTAATAATAAAACTGATTTATTATTTACACTTTACTTCAAATTAAAATTAGGCATACATTGAAAATGTAAAGGGGGCGATAGGTGTTAGTCAACCTCCAGAAAGGGCGATGGAAAAAGTTGACCACTAGTATTATCTTAAATATTCGATAAAGGACATTCAATATATAAAAAATAAATATCTTTAATAGGTTTTTTCTTCCTACTAACCTATGTATTATGGCGATTAAATTATTATTTAATTATAAATATTAAATATAAATAATCTTTTCTAATTTAGGAACTGAAATACAAGAAAAATATTATTAATTAATAAAGATTAGATTTTGCCACTTTTATTTATTTATCCGACTTGCTCTCGTGTCTAAGAGACTAATTAAGGCAGTGGTTCTCAAACTATTTGTAGCTGCGACACACTAAAAGTACGAATACTACTTTGGTATCCAAGTGGCTTAAATAAAATCATCAGACTGCCTGCGGTCCGAAACCGCGACCCTTGGTATATAAGGCCAGCACACTAACACCCTACACCACGCCCGAGGGCAACAAAGGAATTATTAAAAAAAAATTTATTCTTCCTCCAAATCTTCCTTTTTCTTAATTTCTTCTTTAATAAATATTTTTTTAGGCTGCTGTTTTTCTTTGTTTCATGTGGAAAATTTATAAAAATTCAAAGTATAGGATAAGCTTTTCATTACATTTTTTTGCATCTATTGCATATATACTGAATTTCTCTTGCGTCAGACAATTAGCATTACAGTGCAAAACAATTTAATAAACTGGAGAATAAATAAAATTTTTTTTAAAATAATTTATTTTCCCTTAAATTGAACATTCATTAAGATTTTAATAATTTCACAGCTCATTAAAATTTGTTCTACATTCTCTAATATGCTTGAAAATTTTTGTATTAGATAATTTTTCGGACGGCGGGCCATTTTCAAAATAAAATTTTTTCAAATGTTAACAACAAAACAAAATAAAATTATTTTTCAATATTTCCAGAGCTTGAAAGATTTTTGCTTTTATTTTTCTCGTTTGAAACTTTTGTTGCGAAGTATCTTATTTTTCTTGAATTTTAGAGAGGCCTGAATAGTCTAAAAAAAACCTGGTGTGATGATCGCACAGCACACAACTTTCTCATATCTTCGATAATCAAAAGTTATGTTCTGTGCTTGTCACACCAGATTTTTTGTGTTGACATATATTTAGTTTCCGACAGTACAGTACATTCGAATTTCAAGATGTAAAATTTATAAGTATGGAAAATATGTATATTTTGTTACCATGGCAACCATTTCTTTTATCTTTCTATGAAGTACAAAAGTAAAGTGGTCTTCAGAAGATTTCAATGGCAAAATGAGAATATACATTTTAAAGAGCATCTAAAAAATAATTGATTTTTGAATATTAATCAAAATCGATTGAGCGAATTTTGAGAAAATCGAAAAAAACTGAAAAAGTGTATCAGTAAAGTACTAGAAATCTTTGACTGTTTTTGTTCAAAAGCTTCGTGTCACGTCCCAGGGGGTACCTTATTTAAATATAAAATTTCAACCTCATAGCTCTTTTCGTTTTTGAGATAATTGAGCTCAATTCTCTCTTATCCGATACTTGAGGGTAATTAACGTTGTCTAATATTCACTGACTAAATGCATTGATAATATTAATCAATTGTATTATTTACTGAAGACAACTCTGTTTAATATATGTCTATTTAAGACTTTGGAAGGCTGATGATGGCACGGTGAATCTATGCCGAAACGTCCGGATTAAAGAGTTTATTTAATAATAGAGGCTCTTTTCATTTGGCAAACCTTTTCCTATTACAATTAGCACTCTAAATTTGATATACCTATACTATCTATGACTTGTTTGTATAGTATATCTCAAAGTAGTTTTATATTACCTTTGATTTAAGTAAATGAAAAAGTAATGATTTAAATATTAATATAAAAAAAATCGCAATGTCGGATTACGTATATTGAGTTGAAATTTTTTTATATTTTTATTATCGTAGTAATTTGAAATAGTTATTTGAATAATGATTTTTATGATGTCTGTAGACATGTTTTCTTCTACTTCCTCTATTTATATATTTAAATCTTTTAATCACTTTTACTTAATTACTTTTGACGCACATCACTAAGCCAGGTGGCGTTTTTCTAGAATATTTCACTAATTAATTAAAATTAATATTAAAAAAAAATTGTTCTAATAAATTTTGTATTATTTTACTAAACTTATTTTGGGAAAAATTAGAAAATCAATGCAATTTTTTCATGACTTGTTTGTTTATCATACGTATTCTCTAAGCAAAAACGTTAAAATTTAACATTCATAATCAGCGTTTATTAATTTGAACATCTCTTTGCAACAAATTGATATACTGAAAGCAAAAACATTTAACACCAAAGCGTTAACATAAACAAATGTTAAAATTGCAACCAAAGGTCAAAAGTGTCGTATCCCGTCTCATGTGACAAAAATTTATTTCAATTGGATTGACCTAAATGGCCTTCGATGCCGAAAAAGTCCTTAAATCACAAACAAGAACCAAAAAGTGAGGTTATTACTTTTAAAACTGAGATGGAAGCAATATATTTGATCTATCAGACTTGTGCCAGATTCGTACATAAACGAGTGAATAGTATAATATCATATTCAATCAATATTTTATTAAACAAAAAAATTGAATTGTGTTAATAATTTATTTTTTAACTCCTTATTTAAAACGTTAAATTTTAAAGCCTATTTTTCGAGAATATACCTGTATATCAACTACATATTTTTCTGGTGCCAAAGGTCGAGAGTTTTATTTCAATTGAATTGGATATTAATCATTTAAAAGGGGACGGGTTCTAAATGGGCTCAGATACCGAAAAAGGCGTTTAACAAATTAAAAAAAAAAATACATATTTAAATATCATAAGTTTATTTTTTAAACACACCACTCAACCTAAAATTATTTTCTAGATTATAATTATCCTAATTATATCCGAACAGAAGAACAGGCCTACTAGTAAAAAAAAATTTAATGAATCAGAAAAAAATGAAATTTACATTTGGAAAATTTTTTATATGACTAACCATCAACCGGTTAATCATCATTTTTTTTTTTGTTTTTTTTTTATATTCAAATTTGAATACTTTCTATATTTATTCGGTCTCTAAGTTTATAGTTCAAAAAACAGGTATTTATACTTAATTATATACTGTAGGCCTACTAAAGAGGAAGTTATTAATTAAAAAACATGAACATTTTAACATGGCCTTCAATGAATTTCAATAATAACACGATTCTTTTATCCGAAATATTATACTTCTCTGCATGGAGAGACATTTATTTAGCCTTATATCACTTTTTTATTTAAAAAAAAAATTATCTATTTCAAAACTTTATGTTACCACGCCTCTCTTAAAAATATTAAATCGTATAACGCCTCCCCCACCCCTTTTTTTTATAAAATAATACAAATACAAAAATTTTTATTGCAAAAAAATGTATTGATACAAATTATTATAGTTTTTATTTATAAAACTTTAGCAGTCATTTAGAAAATTGCTCGCTGTAGCTAAAATTCGCGCCTCCCTTAAGACTAGTCCGCGCCCCCCTAGGGAGGGGCGCCTCACAATCTGCTCTAATCTATACTTGCGAGATGTTCTTTTGGGATGCACCCTTTTCTTTCAGACGACTATAGCTATTTCCTTGCGTCACACATGAGGTTATTACACAGAGCCTTTATGTACTAACAATTTTTTTTTATATTTACAATACCAGACCTAAAAAAAAAAAACTTCAAATGGCAAAAAAAAAAAAATTATCATGAATATTTAAATAAAGTATTCGCGTATATCGGCTCAAAACGTAATTTTAACTAATATTGCTTTTAATTATACATTATGGTTTATTTATAATCTTGATTTTACGTAGTTCTTTCTATATCTAGAGGTCTAATTTTGGTTTAACTAGATTCTTTATCGATAGACAATTTATTCAACTATTGACGTATTTATTCTATTAAGTCACCTCTCTAATAGTTAATTATTTAATACATTAACTAGTAAGAGAAAATTCACGATTTAATTAAATTTATTTACTAAATACTTATAATTTTATAATTTTTTTTTTTTTTTTTTTTTTTGTATATTACATAATAATAATTCTTCAAAGATCAACTCTCTAATCTGGGATTCTACTACTTACGCTCGCGTACTTTCGATTTCGGCAACGATTTTCCGGGTTTTTTTTTCTTAATGAAATGAAATCTTTCAGGAAAATACAAAATAAATATTTTTAAATGAAATGCAAAGCTAATTAAATTATTTTTTAATCGGATTCCCGTTCGTTGATGTCTCGGATTCCCTTGACCTAAACTACGCTGTACGTAAATTACGTTGTTCTTTACTCCCCAATGACGTCAGCGAGGGGCTGCGCACCAATTAATCCTCACGCCTTTTTATCAAGTTTGATCAAACATCCACTTATATTCGGTTGTTTATTTTCCGGTCCTTGGTTCCTTTAAACTTACTAATCTCTATATTTCTATTAATAAGAAAAAGTCTTCTTTCCTAAATCGACAGATAAATTGAATAAAAAATTTTTATTTAACATGTTTGTGAGTATGCCAAGCGCCCCAAGGCCCCTGGGAATGGATATTTTATATTTGTTTAGATTATTTCTTAAATTTAAAAAATAATTAATTCGAAATTAGTTATTCCCGGTCGAAGGCTTTTATTCACATATATTTTCCCTTACAAATATATGTAGGCGTAAACATAGCGAAAGAATTGCGAAAGTAAAAAAAAAAAATCTATAAATTTCAACTTAAATACATTAAGTCCGATGAATTTATTTAAATCATTTGGATACCAAAATGTATAAATAAATATGCCTGGAGCCCCTAATATATATCGTTTCTAAATTCTGTATCGTTAAAAGTCGTAAGATGGCCTAAGATGCCGAAAAGACTTAAAAAATAAAAAAAATAAATAAAAAATAAAAAACTGAAATACATATTCATTCCTAATTGATAAATATGAGCAGGCTGGCAGCAAGGAATGAATTGAAACAAAAATTTTAAACAATCTTTATTCAATTTTTTATTTCAATTGCTTACGTTTCGGACGCAAGTTGCTTCCTTCCTCAGGACAATCAGTACGTATAATACATCCTTCTGTATTATAATATATTATATAACCCTTATGTATTATACTGACTACCGATTGTCCTGAGGAAGGACGCAACATGCGTCCGAAATGTCGGCAATTGAAATAAAAATTTGATATAGATTAATTAAAATTTTTGTCTGCTTCATTCCTGGCTCCCATCCTGCTAAAATAGTCTCTATGTATGATATAATTATAAAATATCTCTATATGAGAGAAAGATTTTGAATAAAATTAAATAAATACTTGAACTTGTGCCTGGACCAATAAATATGCCTATTACAGTATATTAGCATAACATATATATGGTGTAAAATAAATATATAGATTAAAAAAACTTTACTGATCTTTATTTTAAAGATTTTCTCATAAGAGAGGTGCCTTCGCTCCTAGAGCCACTTCACTAATTCTAGATTTTCATAAAAAAAAAAAAAATAAATAATTTTACTTAATAAATTGGAATCACTTTAAAATTATTGGATATGATCAGGAAGAAAGAACGTGGACAGTTAATAAATAATGCTCTCTGACTGGTTATGTATTTCATTGACCGAGGAATGACGTAATATTAAATTTCTGCCCGGTAATTAAATAAACAACCAGTGAAATTTTTAAAGTTTCATCTGCCCTTTTCTTTCAAAAATATGGAATATGATTTTTAAAAAGAAAGCGAAATTTTTTAAAATATTAATACGTATATTCTTAAATATTTATATAATATTTTCTTAATAAGTACTTCCTTTTCTCATTTTATTAATTTAATATACTAATAATAGTGGAAAACGCCATTCTTTAATCACATAATTAAATTTTATTTAACAAGTTTAATTATGGAAATTAGATTGTCTCTAAAGCAATCTAATTAAATTTGAAACCAATCTCTTAATTCTTCTGTAGGCTAAGCGTTTATCGCGCACTCATTAATTTTATGAGAAAAAATTAGAATTTAAATCAATTATTTAACCTATGAGAAGATTTTTTATCGAGCACTTTAGTCAAAATTAGATATTTATGTAATTTTTCATATTTTCATTTAAATTATGAAAAAGTATTGAATATTGCCAACGCCTTTCTCACCCTGGGTTAGAAAAAAGTGGAAGTAGTAAGCACAAAGGATCTAATTCGTAATAATCTAAATTCTAGATAGGAAATCTCTCTTAAACCCTTAGGAATCCATCCAGCCTCCTTCATTTTAAAGTAAGACTAAATTAAATAAATGATCAGGTAATTCTCATTTATTTTCTTTATGAGGCTATTTAACAGGGTTAAAATTTTGTTATTTTAATAATACCTACCTAGCCTACTTAATTCTCATAATTTTTAGGGAACTAAAATGAGAAAACATTGCTCTCTTTTTATAGATACTGTATATTAAATACATAGAGATGAGTGATATCTTATTTGCTATTGAAATAATCGAAAAAATTGTTTATTTAGTGTATTAATTCAAAGATAACATTATTTTTTATTTTCCAAGTTATAACTAAATTTAAAGGATTTTCCCAAATTTTTTTTTTTTTCAAACTTAGAAGAAGGTTTTTTACCCAAGAGTAAACAAAAGATGTCAGAGCTTGGAGAGCTTGGAGCTGGATTATTTTTTTTTTTTTAACACTCATACTTTTTTCCCATTCACACGCACAGTCTTTTCGGCAACTTTGGCCATATAAGACTTTATCCTGGATTATTTCAATATGAATGTTTATATTTGTCACTGTTTTCTTAACATATTTCCACCCCGTAGCTGTGAGTTTAAAGATAATGAAAATAATAAATTCAATTTGAAATTATTGCCCCGAAATATGGATCTTCTTTTTTTTTTAATGCTGAACAGCAAACCCTATGAGCCCTCGGGGCATGGCGTAGAGGTTAGCGTGCTAACCTCATATACCAAACGTCGCGAGTTCGGACCCCAGGCAGTTCGATGATTTTATTTAAGTCAATTGGATACCAAATGGCTTAAATAAGAATGCCTGGACCCCATATATGTATATTTATTAGGGTCCGACCGAAACAAGATTTTCAGCCGAAACCGAAACCGAATATTCGGCCTCAACCTTAGTTTCGGCCGAAACCGTAACCGAAACCGAAACTTGTATTTCCTATAAAAAAATTTATATTTTTTTTTTAAATTTTTTTCCTCCGTGAAAATCATTTTACCTTTTTTTTAGGGAGACAAAAATTTTTTCTCCTTCAAGTGCAAATCATTTGACCTTTTTTTTTTTAAGACTCAAGTTTCGGCCGGCCGAAAGTTTCGGCTACTTTTTGGCCGAAACCGAAACTAGGGCCGAAACCACGATTTTTGGCCGAAACTGGCCGAAACCGTAACCGAAACCGAATATTCGGTCGGTTCCTAATATTTATCAATAACGGATATCGTAAAAAGTCTTATATGGCCTGAGTTGCCGAAAAGACTGTGTGAATGTGTGTGTGTGTGTGTAGTGTGAATGAGAAAAAAGTGTGAGTCTTTTTTTATAAAAAAAAAAAAAAAAATCTGGTGTGACTGGCGCACAGCACACAACTTTCTCTTACCTTCGGTAATCGAAAGTTGTGTTCTGTGCTTGTCACACCAGATTTTTCGGGTCGACATATATTTAGTTCCGACAGTACGGAACAATTGTATTCACTATGTAAAATTTATAAGTATGGGAAAATATTTATATTTTGTTACCATGGCAACCATTTCTCCTATCTTCCCTATGAAATACAAGAGTAAAGTGGTCTTCAGAATACTTCAATGGCAAAATGAGAATATACATTTTAAAGAGAATCTAAAAAATAATTGATTTATGAATTTTAAAAAAAATCGTTGCAGCAAATTTTGAGAAAATCGAAAAAAACTGAAAAAGTGCATCAGTAAAGTACTAGTACTCTTTGGCCGATTTTGTTCAAAAGCTTGGTGTCACGTCCCATGGGGGTGCCTAACTTAAATATAAAATCTCAACCTTCTAGCTCTTTTCGTTATTGAGATATTTTGTTCACAGACAGACACACAGACAGACAGACAGACCATGTCGCGAAAACCACTTTTTTGGATTCAGGGGACCTCAAAACGTGAAGATCCATCAAAATCTCGACATCGAATTTTTGACATGAATCCAATACTTTCTCTCTATATATTTCATATATGGGTAAGAGAAAGTAAAAAAAAGCAAACCCTATGTTACATTTGGTGCGATAAAAACAAAATATTTTTGTTAAATATGGTATAATTGGATGCTAAGTGCCTGAATTCTTTTAAAATAAATTATATAAAAGTACTTTGGAGCAAACAGTAAAACATTATTATCTAGTACATAATATAAAATTGAATAAAATTAGTAGTTATTAGCAGGTTGCACTAGCACATTAACAGTCATCATGATCCATCATCTCCTGATCGGCATTATTTTTTGTTGTTATTGTCGGCCAGTTTAAAATGTCGTTGTAGAACTTCTTTACGTCTTCTCGAATGTAGCTTTGCAGCCTTTTTATATCTTCAATTTTTTTGTAGTTGATTGGAATCTTTCCATCTGGAAATGCCAATTCTTCAGGTAATTCAAGCCTTTGTCTCTTGTTCTTGTTCAACCTGAATGTATGCTTTGTAAGGCCATTAATAAAATTTCGAGCAACTACAAGATTGGTCGACTCTGCTTGCATTAATTGTAATATCTTTAATTTAACTTTTTGGACTTAAGTGCTTCTTCCGATTATTCATCATCATGCCCACCATGTCCACTAGCGTTTCTAGTTTTTACAAAAACTCATTTTCGCCAAAAATGTGACTTATGGGATTTATAAAATATGTATATTTTTTTTTTTTACAAATAGAGGTTTTCTTTTTTGGCTGCAACTCTCTTCCACATAATTAATTCTTTTAAAATCTCTTCCTAACAGTTTTGTTAATGAATATTTATTTCTGTGACTGAAAATTTTTCTTAATACTAGCCAGCTTTATTTAATAGATAAACTTCACATAATAAGACTATTTACCTGATATTTTGTTTACTCGTGCTTATAAAAATAACCGATAAAAGATAAAAGGATTTAGACTTTCGGTTCAACTGTGGTTGATTTGTAAAAATTACAACGTTTCATTCTGTGGTCTTCTTCGGGTACAATTCATTTAAGATTACAAGTGGTCGAAACGTTGTTATTGTTACAAATAAACCACAGTTCAACAGAAAGCCAAATTCTTTTATTAATGATAACAACTGTGAAAGCCTTAACTCCAAAATTCAATCGATAAAGGATTTAAGCTTAATATATTTGATTAGAATAGAAGGCCTACAAAAAGATATTAACATTCTTTTAAGGTCTTATCTGTTTATGATTTACCTAATGATAACGACAAAGTCTACTACGTAGACTACCAATAATGTAAATAGAAGATTTTTTTTTTACAAATTCTAACAAAAACTATATATTATCTAAGAAACTAGATATTTTTAATAGAATTGACGATATAGGACATGCAGTTAAGCAATTCTTTTTTCAATTAACTTCTCTTTACATAAGAAATCAGCAGGAGCGATATATTTCGATTTTTTACATATTTTGTATTAAATTGGAATATCGAACCTTTCTTAGGAATAAAAATTCGATGTCATGTTTTGAGGTCCCCTGAAACCAAAAAATTGGTCTGTGTGGACATTTTTAAGTATGAAGGAAATTAGCTACGAGGTTGAAATTTTATATTTAAGTTCCACCTAGGGCGTGAAAAAAGGCTTTTAAACAAAATCGGCCAAAAAGTACTAGTACTTTACTGATGTACTTTTTCAGTTTTTTTTTTTATTTTTATTTTTTCGCTACAACGATTTTGATTAAAATTCAAAAATCAATTATTTTTTTAGATCTCTTTAAAAAGTATATCAGTAAAATTTTTCTTGAAAACTGTTTGAAATATACTTTACTGATGTAGTATTAAAGTATTTTCAAATTCATTTTTCGGATTTTCCGATGGGGATTTTGTATATAAATTTCGATTCAAAAGGGGGGGGGTCCCCCTTTGAAACTTTTTATTAAAACTTATGAAATGGAAGTGGGCAAGTTTGGAAATAAGGTGCTAGGGGAACACAAAAAAATCTGGTGTGACACAGTATACAACTTTCGATTACCGAAGGAAAGAGAAAGTTGAGCTGTGCGACCAATCATATCAGATTTTTCGTTATTGTTATCTGTCCAAATAAAAAAATTTATTTTGATAAATTTCTTATATTTTAAATGAATTTTGAACATAATTATATTCACTAAATTATTTCTTTATAAATGAAAAATGGATAGGAGGAGTTGAAGCAAATTAATTTATGTTGAACATGTTTTCAAAGTCATTAATTTTAACGATGAAAAATTTTTTTAACCTAATAATTTATAATAATATTTCGAGATATATTATTTGAATATACAATTCCAGGCCATAAAATCTAGCCACATTTTACCAACGCATATTAATGATTTATTGTTTATTTTTGTTAGGTATCATTTGTAAATCACATTTGTTATTCATTAGATCATTAGTGTAACCTACTTGGAAGAGATTACTTATTATTGAGCTTAGTCTTGTTTAGATTGCAATAATAAATTAATAATTATTAAACGTCTTATTAATTTCGATGGAACTTTTTTTGTTTATCTAATCTCATTTAGCGTGAACCCAGGAAGCAATTAGTTTTTTTTTTTTTTTTGGTAATGAAGAATCCCTCATAAATTTTTCATAATTGTTGGTTTGATTTCAAAGAAATCTGGTGTGACTGGCGCACAGCACACAACTTTCTCTTACCTTCGGTAATCGAAAGTTGTGTTCTGTACTTGTCACACCAGATTTTTCGTGTCGACATATATTTAGTTTCCGCCGAAATATTAGATGTCAAATTTATTAGTATGGGAAAATATTTATATTTTGTTACCATGGCAACCATTTCTCCTATCTTCTCTATGAAGTACAAGAGTAAAGTGCGTCTTCAGAAGATTTCAATGGCAAAATGAGAATATACTGTACATTTTTAAAGAGCATCTCAAAAATAATTGATTTATGAATTTAAAAAAAAAAATCGTTGGAGCGAATTTTGAGAAAATCGAAAAAAACTGAAAAAGTACACCAGTAAAGTACTAGTACTCTTTGGCTGATTTTGATTAAAAGCTTATTTTCACGCCCTAGGAGTGTGTCTAATTTAAATATAAAATTTCAGCCTCCTAGCTCAATTCCTTCATGCTTAAAATTGAACACACACAGACACACAGACAGACCATGTCGCGAAAACCACTTTTTTGGACTTAGGGGACCTCAAAACGTGTATATCCATCAAAATCTCGAACTGAATTTTTGAAATGAATCCAATACTTGCTCTCTCTATATAGGCCTATATGTATATTAACATATACATATAGGTAAGAGAAAGTAAAAATATTGTTTGACTTAATGAAGTACGTTAACTTAAATTAGTTTTAAATGAAGAGTTTAACTGTCCTGACATATATTGAAAAATCTGGAATGACAGCACACAACTTTCTCTTAATTTCGGTAATTGAAAGTAAAATGAGAATATGCATTTTAAGAACATTTAAAAAATAATTGATTCAAGAATTTTAATCAAAATCGTTGGAGCGAATTTTGAGAAAATGGAAAAAAAAACTGAAAAAGTACAGTAAAGTACTAGTACTTTTTGGCCTATTTTGTTCTTAATTTTAATATATCGGCGGACACTAAATTCTGTATGTCAACACAAAAAATCTGGTGTGATTCAAGGTGCAGGAAAAAAGAGCAACATAACATAAAAGGTTAAATAATTTTTTTTTTTTTTTGCTAAAATATTTTTAAAATTTTTCCTTACAAATTCACTTTTAAAAACACAGGGATACTTTGCATAACATTGTTAATACGTTTCAATAAATTGCCTTTCTTTGTAAAACTGTGATATGAGGTTTTAATTCAGAAAAACAAAATAGTGTTAAAATTATCAAAGATAGAATGGGGGTGGGTGGGGGGAGGGGCGAAAAGAGGAAATGACGCATAGTGACAAAATATCACAAAGGCCATATTATATTTTAAAAAAATAAGATGCAAGACTTCACAAAAAGAAAATTTTGGGAGTGGGGGTCATTTCAAAAACACACAATTGACCGGGACTTTTGGGATATGACTAATTAGAAAATTTCTCATGGTGTTCTTAAATGAATTTAATATTTTATATTCCAATTGAAAGAGAATTAAATGCTCTATAAGCTTCATTCGAAGACTTTTTGAAGTATATATTTAATTCTAAAAAATTGATCGATATAATAAAATTGAAAATTTATTTTGTTAAAAATTAGCAGTTTTTGACATCCACAACTCTCGGATGATTTTTAGTAAGTTGCTTACAATCCCTATAGAAACAACTATTTCTGCCAATTTTCAACTCCTCAGGAATTTTTTCCATTTCAATTCCTATTTTTCCTGAAGAATTTGTATAAAAAAAGAAATAAGATTAATTATGCAATTTTTTTTTTTTTTTAAATATACAATAATTAATTCCTCCCATGAAAAATGATTTTATTTCTAGTATTTTCCTCGATATTTTTAAGACATGTTCTTAATTTAATTAAATTTATTAAAAAAAAAAAAAAAAAAAAAAAAATTAAAATGATTTTGATGAAAGTCATCATGTTATGACCACATCCTACATTCTTTTACCTTTATTAAACATGTCTACTCATAGGTGTTCCCTAACATGATAAATCTTCCTTTCCGGTTCTAAGTCAAGCCTACGATTTTTTTTCTTTTACTTGGGATGTCTTTACCTTTTGCCCCTCAGTAGAATGGTTAAAAAATGTAGTGTGACTGGTCACATAGCACACTACTTTCTCTTACCAAAGATAAGAAAGTTGTGTTCTCTGCTTGCAACATCAGATTTTTTGTGTCGACATATATTTACCAGTTTCCGCCGATGTACAGTATTACAATTTTTTTTTTTAACACTCACACTTTTTTCCCATTCACACGAACATCTCCACACATATATACACAGTTTTTTCGGCAACTCGGGGATATAAGACTTTTAACCATACTATTGTAATATTTTTATAATAGACCTATATATATTTGGAGTCCAGGCATTCTTATTTAGCCATTTAGTATCCAAATGTCTTAAATAAAATAATCTGACTGTCTGGGATCCGAATCCGCGACCCTTGGTATAGAAGACAAGCACGCTACCAACTACACCAAGCCCGAGGGCAGTATTAAAACATTGGGAAATATTTATATTTTGTTACCATGTCAATCATTTCTTCTATCTTTGCTATGAAGTATAAGAGAAAAGTGCTTCAAAAGATTTCAAGGGCAAAATGAGAATATTAAAGACATTTTTTAGACATTTTAAAGACCATCTAAAAAATAATTGATTTTTTAATTTTAATCAAAATCGTTGGTGCGAATTTTGAGAAAATCGAAAAAAAATTGAAAACTTACATCATTAAAATACTAGTACTTTTTGGCTGATTTTGTTCAAAAGCTTCGTGTCATGTCCCAGGGGAATACCTAACTTAAAAATAAAATTTCAACACTCCAGATCTTTTCGTTCTTGAGATATTTTGTTCACAGACAGACCATGTTGTCAAAACACTTTTTTGAACTCAAGGGATTTCAAAACGTATAGGCCTAAATCTCGACATTGAATTTTTGACATGAATCCAATACTTACTCTCTATATATTATATATATAGGTAAAAGAAAGTAAAAATGTTATAAACAAATTCCAAACTTGTAAGATTTAAAAACAATACCTATTTTATTTAAACATTCACCATTTTCTTAACAGAAAACACTTGAGTGGAAGATTCTTAAATAATGATCTCTTCAAAAATATTTTCAAGCCATGCTTTTCAACCAATCGCATTGTTTCAATCTACACTAAGCTTAGAGTTAGCAGCGATTGGATAATCAAATCTAAAACAACTTTTTTGTATAATTATGATTCATTATTCTACATTAACAAATAAGGTAAACTAATTAGGAACAATGATAAAAAAAATCAACAAATTAAGATAGTAGAGATAATAAAATTTGTGCTTTTTTTAATTGCATTGGTTAGTGTTAGGGATTTAATTTTGCTTACGAAAGCATTCACATGCTAAACTAATTAGGAGAATGTGGAGTGTATTTCTAATATTATTATTATTTTTGGAAAAAAAAAATCAGATAATATTGATCCAATCAAAATCAAATTCTAATTCTTGAATAATTATTAAAACCTGACGCTTAATTGCTAATACTTTAACTATAATTTGATAGATATACTCAAATTCAAAGATCAGTCTTTTTTTTTCTGCCGTACTTTTCTCCAAAGAGATGAGTGAGCGATAGACAATACACCAATCCGAAGATAGAGAAATAGAAATTTTTTTTTTGTTTTAAATAAAGATTAGATAGGAAAGCCTTTGTTTCTTAAACTGGCTGCCACCCATCCAAAAACAACAGCATAAATCATAGAACAGGTCATCTCTCTTTTTATTACATAACATTTTTTACAACGCATGCTTATAATTTATGTATGTATTGTTTATATTATGAGATAGGGTACCGATACATGCATATATATAATAAATATAGTATATTGTATATAGCGGACAAAATTATCCTAAATTAAATTTTGTTAAATTGATGTTCCTCAATTTTTAAACTGGTCGCACAGCATACAACTTTCTCTTACCTTCGGTAATCGAAAGTTGTGTTCTGTGCTTGTCACACCAGAATTTTTTGTGTTGAGATATATTTAGTTCCACCGCTAGATCTTTTTTTTTTTCATTTCGGCTGCAGAGACCATTTAACATAAATTTAATATAAATTTATTGATTATTTATTTAATAAAAACATGTATCGATGGCTTCCGGGCGTTCAATGGTCTTGTTTTTCGGGGTCACCTATCCCGATTTTCAGCACCACTTGGCGTTGCTTAACAATGTTTATCTTGGTGACTGTTGTTCCTTCTTCTTGCCAGGCCCGCCGGCATTTAAATTCAAGATGTAAAATTTATAAACTTGGGAAAATATCTACATTTTGTTACCATGGCAACCATTTCTCCTATCTTTCCTATGAAGTACAAGAGTAAAGTGTACCTCAAACAATTTTGAGAGAAAAACGAGAATATACATTTAAAGAGCATCTAAAAAATAATTGATTTTTGAATTTTAATCAAAATCGTTAGAGCGAATTTTGAGAAAATCGGAAAAAAAAATGAAAAAAGTACATCAGTAAAGTACTAGTTTGGCCTACTCTTTGGCCTATTTTGTTCAAAAGCTTCGTGATACCTCCCAGGGAGGTACCTAACTTAAATATAAAATTAGATAGAAAGAAAAGAGCGATTGCAGCTAATTTTATTTCGTTTTTTATCGCTTCAAGCCGACGTTTCGCTCAAATATACGACCATCATCAGGGCTGAAGCGTGTCAACAAAATTCCTCAAAATGTCGAATGGCACAATTGAGTAAAATATTTTTTGCCATTTTATAAGGACCAACAGGCTATGCGAGTCAGGGTTAGATTGATAATAAACGAAATAAAATTAGCTGCAATCGCTCTTTTCTTTCTTCCTTACTACAAGATCTTCTCAGCTATCCGCCTCACTCATTATAGATATCTAATAAAATTAGATATTTTGTTCACAGACAGAACATGTCGCGAAAACCATTTTTTTTTTTTTATTCAGGGGACCTCAAAACGTGTATATCCATCAAAATCTTGACAACGTATTTTTGACATGAAATCAATACTTTCTCTCTATATATTGATATATTAACATATATATAGAGGTAAGAGAAAGTAAAAAACTTAGTCCTAATACCTTAAAAATTACAGCTAGTGAACTTCTCTTAAGCAATTGAATCAATCATCCATTCACTTATCTAGTTTTGATTTATTTATATTTCAAAAATTGTCTTGTTCTCGTTTCTGAAAGATTCCTTGAAGGTAGGCAGCCCAAATGACTCCTCAGTATATTAGCACTGTCTATTATAGATATCGTTATTTAATAAGCTCAATGTTAGAGTGCTCTGGTTGCTGAAAAGTTGAATAACCCTAATTTAACAATCGATCAAAATATATTTTAACTTAAATCAAGTAGATGTAGAAAGTAGATCACAACCGGGTGGCGAGTCATCAGCTTATAAGTAGACCATTTTCTTTTTTGATATCACTCTTTTCTAACGACGATGCTCTCATTGATTATTTGTCATATAATCTCTAGATGAAAGAATTTTCAGACAATAATGAATCACAATGTTCCCTTTACCAGGAGACTGTGTCTTAAATAGAGGTATTTTCTTAAAAAAAAAAAGTTTTGAAATACAACTTAAAAATTTTTTAACGGTCAGTTCAATTTTTCAAAATAATAATTCACTTTTATGTTTCTTAATAACCTAGGGCCTTGGTGTAGTGGTTAGCGTGCTGGACATGTGCACCAAGGGTCGCGGGTTCGCATCCTGTCTCATCCGACAAAAATTGTATTTATCACAGTAATAATATTTCTCACAGAAATTTTATCTTCGGGACTACAAGAAGATGAAGAATCCTTTTTTCTAAAGGAATAAATTGAAAATATTTTTTTTTAATAAAAATTAATTCCTTCTCTTGAAATTGGTTGTTTACAATCTAATCTCCTAAAGCAAATTACAAAAATTTGACATTAAAGTTGACTTTAATTCAAAACGTTGTTGGCAAACGGCGACTGGCTGCTCATTTAAAAGTTGTTTAAATATTTACTAAATTTAAAGTTTAGATGGCTGGGGAAATTTTAACTCTTTGGAAAAATGTCAAAAAATACTTATAAAGAAACAATCTGGGGAATCCTCAAATAACCATTGGGAGAAAATTATGATTCGCAGAATATATTTTACGGACCGTATATTGAATTTATTCAGGATCCGAAGGAACTTTGCAGCCAGAGAATTAAATAAAAAAAAAAATTTATTTAATTTTACCTGCAAAGTTCCTTCGAATCCTGATTAAACCTTCACAGCCATAAAATATTTATGTTTGTTAATTGAATGAACTTTTTTTACCTGTTATATGTGAGTCAACCTTATTATCGTCAATGGGTTTTTATTATATTATTTTTATTTTTTTAGGAACGAAGACGGATTATATAATGAGAAAGTAGTATGATGCGAACTCCCGTTGCATGTTTGTTTATAAATTTGCAATAATAATAATCGTAATTAGCGAATGGTGGCCTGGCTGGCGGTGGCGGTGCTGATGATGGTGATGAGGTAGTGGTGGGGAACGCTATGCAAAGGAGGCAGAGGAGAGTTGTCGACGCCACCGTTGGAGGGGAACCATTTAATGGACAGCCGAAAGATAAAGGCAGCAGTCGGCGCCCGAAAGCGCTTGAGTCAATTAGTTTATGTGATAGTACTCGCCATTCGGCATTTGGCACGTGCCACCCCCACTGTCCTCCTATGTGCGCGTGCGCCACTCTCCCCTCGCCCACTATGAGCCGCACGTGTTGCCTGCCACCGACAACGACAACTACGACGGCATCTTCGTGTTCTACGGACGCTGACTCTTTATCAAGTCGTATGGAGGCGTTTACAGTGCGAGTCTTCCTTAGGGCCGCTCATCAATATGAGAAACTAGTCGAATTCAGCAAGAATAAGGTATTAACATCAGTGAATCCTTTTCTGCATCTAAATAGATTTCTATCTAAATTACGTCAAAAATGATTGATTATTCTTATGTCATTCATGGGGGTAAATAATTGCCAGTCTTTACCCCTAGGATGTTTTTTTCTACTAGAATTAATGCATCTCTATCTTAACTATTAATAATGTTATCACTTGATAACAAAAATAAATAAGGATTAAATATATTATTTGTCTTTTCTAACAAACAGGATTATAACTTTTGTTAAAAGGCCGATCTCGAAACCATCTACTTTTTGAAATTTCATATTTTTTTTTAATTAATATTATCTTAGATGATTTTCTTTATTTTACTATCTTTAAATGATAGAAATTTTATCGTTTTACGTCAATAAGTTTATGAAATATTAAATAAAAAGTGATTTCAAAATACAGTAGAGTCTTGCTAATCCGGACTTCGATACTCCGGCTAATCCGCCACTTCGGAATATTGCAGGAAAAAAAAATGTGTAATTTAAGAAAACAAAGTGTCATTACAGATTCTTTCCAAGAGATAAATATTAAATCAAATGTTTCAAATAATCCGGCATTTTCAGAATGCCGGTCCCGGATTAACAAGACTACTGTATTCCGAATTATAATCCGAACCAAAATTAGATAAAATATTTCAAAAATTTAATATTTTTTGGAAACTCCTTTATTAATTAGCATATTAAACTTTTTTATTGAGTTGATACTTTTTCTCAATAGTTCTTTTATTATTTTTTTTTTATACTTTTCTATCTATAAGCAATATTTATTCAAATAAACCTAGTGACGCAAATTAGTACTTATATCAGCAAAATATATTTGCTTTTAAAACTATGATTAGCTTCAAAAACGAAATAATTTATAAATATATTAAAAAAAGAAGAAAAAATAACCAAAGGTGAACTTTGAAATAACAAGATTTTTTAATAATAAATTTTTTTTACAAATTTAATTAATTGTTTACTTATTATAATTGATTGAAACTTTCATCAAAGTGACATTGGTATTTTTTTTTTTAACTTAATGAAATGTGATTTCATTTTAATAAAGCATTTAAAGCTTCGATGTCGTCATTGCTATAATTTGTTCTTATAAAGAGACTAATTAATTCTGATCACGTTCCCGTCGTTAAGAATTTTTTTTTAGCTAAAAATTTGGTTTCAAATCTTCTTTATTTCAATTTTAAATCGGACAAAGTATTTTTTTTTAACCTCTGTGGAATTTAAGAAAAACTGACTTTGTGCAGTATCCGGAATCGTTGTGCCAGATTTCGGATGCCCCACCTAACGGTTTCTATGTCCGACTTTTAATGGACCAAGTTTTTTTTTTATTTACGATTTATTTCAAAATTCTAATCATTCTAAGAATAAAAAGAGAGATTGTAATTTACCTCCGATTGTTCCAAATAAGTAGGCCTGAAAGATTGACGTCA
Organism: Euborellia annulipes; assembly: GCA_023213315.1. Taxonomy (NCBI): domain Eukaryota; kingdom Metazoa; phylum Arthropoda; class Insecta; order Dermaptera; family Anisolabididae; genus Euborellia; species Euborellia annulipes. The sequence continues at coordinate 16,994 of JAKCPI010024249.1, read as the reverse complement.
GAGCATGTGTTCCCAATAAGTAGCTTCCTTCCTTTTTTTCTAGACAACTCATTCCATTCATAAATTATAGACAGAATAAGAATTTTTTATTTCTTTGTTAATGTTAGAATCCCGTTCAAACATTTATAAGGATCTACAATTAATTTTTTAACATTTTTCCTGGAATATGAATATATTATTTTTTTATCATTATCTACAGGATATAGTTGAAGGTCCCTTGAACATCATTTCAAAGGCCCGAGAGACTCGCCTTCACCTCTAATATCCTGTATTAATACAGTTTTTGAATTTTCAAGAGAACCTGGAGGTTAGATTATTTCTATACCATTGCGGTAGCATAGGTTGCCTATCGTCGAGGCGTTAATTTTGAATTCCATATGTATTACTTTCTCGTATTTTTCCAATATTTCAAGACGATGGTGTCGAAAATGTTTATCCCAGGGAAACCCGTTGCATCTGGCATTCATCCCATTTTTTTGGTGCACTGACTGGCGCCAGTCTTGTCTTATCGGGTCATAGGTCATCCGTCTGACTCGAACCAATGATAAGAGACGTCAACATCGATGTATTTCCGAAATGTCTTCTCAAGCGAAATTTGATAGCCTGACCCAATCAATGAATTTAAAAAAAAAAAAATAACCTTTGATGTGATGAAATAGGAGGTCCATTTGTTGTTTCCAACCGAATGTTCCATTATTCTTAATTTCTCTTTAGTAATAAAATTTTAATGATCCATAAAAAAAGTGATTCCGACCTCCCTCAACATAAAAACAATTCTTATCATAATCTTGCTAAATTTACATAATATAATTTGAAATAATTGCCTTTTAAGTTTTTAAGATTTCATATTTCCGCTTTATGTATTAATTTATTAGAAAATTGAAAAATATTCTCTCAGAATTTTAGATCTGGATTTTGGACCCGGTTTGGCCAGCCAACAATCAAATATTAAATTAATTTATTTGATTGAATAATTTTTTTTTCTAAATTAAGAAAAAATGGACTTGAACCTTTCCTCTTGAATATTGGATAGACTGAGAATGTGCTCAATGCAAATACGTCTTTAAAGAAACCCTAATAAGGAAATCCTCAATTGTTAATTAATAAATATTGTGGAATGTTGCCGAGAAAACTCATGGTACATAGGGGAAGCACTATATTTTCGAAATAGTAATTCTTTTTTTTATCTTAATTAAAATAAAAAAAAGATAAGAAAAAAATTAATTAATCTTTATCTAATTTAATAGGTTTTTCCTGATCTTCAATTAATTTAATTTTATTCTTAGATAGTAATATTTACTAATTTTATTATTTGTTTATATTCAGTCTATTTAGAGAGGCATATTGCCAATAAATAATATCTTGTTAGCTTGTCATCTCTGATATTTATGTGGGAGTATAATGAACTAATGATTTAGATCCGTCTTGTAATTGATTCGGTCAAAAGTCAAAGAGCGACCTTCACCGGATTTTTATTTTAGCATTTTCTTTTTCTAAAAAAAAACACATTCACTTTTAAAATTTCTTTGTTATTTGACGAGTATATTTTTAAATGATGAGAAATTTCAAGGTGTGCATTGGGATGATGAATTATCAAAGCAAATGCAAAATAATTGATATTAAGTTTTTTCAATGAAGAAATTAAAAAGGATAAAAACAAATAAAAATCGAATTTTTTTCCTTTTTTTTTTTTAATATTCTAAAAAACTATTGTGCCAAATTCAAGGCGATATTTTTCTTCTACTCTTCATGGTCATCGAGACCTTAAACCGTCATAATCAAATTTTTCGTCATTTACTCACACACAATAATAAAATTATTTTATCTATTGCCAATTGAAATAAATTAATTCCAAACTTGTTCTAGATTTTATTTTTATTTTGCATACCAATCAAGTTTTTTTTTTTTTTTCTAAAAATATCATTTTTTTGTTTTTATATTAACCAGGTAATAAATAAATAGATGTTGTATAGACCTTGAATTTTTATTCAACTTATATAATAAAAATTAAATCAATGGGAGGTAGTCATAAAATAAAATTTATTAATGAAGAAAGGTGCTCATTAAGAAAGGTAAAAGAAAGAGGGGCTGCTGTGACATTGACGTTGTTGTCAAATGCAGTTGTTTTGATTTTTCAACTTAAATAGCTAATAATATTAAATCGTCAATATTATCCAATGGAATATTTTCACCCTAAACACCTCGCTGGCTTCAGGCCATTATCGTATCTCTGTTTTTCTATTTTACTCTTATCACCTGTTTATCAATTTGATCAATTTTCATCCACCTTGAAAAGTATTCGAACTCACGTATCCAATAACAAAAATGCATTTATCAAATAATTTTGTTTATCATGTATTTCATTGACGTAAATTCTTTATTTACAATATAATAAAATGATGCTATTAACTTTTGTTTGATTAAAATAAATAGAAATAGATGTATTGAAAATAAAGTGGCAATGCTCTACAATTTAGATACCCTTAATTAAAAAAAAAAAAAGTAAAAATAATTTTAATCAAATTGAAGGGGAGAAGCGAGTGTAGTTGACCATTTCGACACCTATGCGTATCGGTTGCCTATGCTTCAGGCTTGTGCCTACTGCTTTGAAAAGCTCTCAATAAAACTGGTCATATTTTAGGTAAATTATTTTGCTAATTACTATCTCTTTGACCATCTAATCAGATTAATCATAATATAATGCATCACAATATAAAGTGACTTGTAATTTTATTTTTGATAAGTCAACAAGTACTTTTTGTAGGAATAAATGAAATTTTACATTCAAGGGTTTTTTTTTTTTTAAACCAAGAAGGTTATGAGCTGAAATTTTATATTCTATGAAAAAAGTCGTATTCATTACTAAAAATAAAAGCATTCCCGTTTTTTTTTTTTTTTTTTTTTTTTTGTGGTTGTACTAAAGCTTGTAATTTAATTTTAAACATTTTTAATTAATTTTTTTTTTTTGTTCCAATAATTAAATAAAATATTTATGTTCTCTCTAATGATTTTAATTAATGAGTTGACTTGTGTTTAGCTATTTTATTTTTAAAATAAGACCAAAAGCTCGTTTTTGTTTTGATTTAAAAATTAAGTCATCGACCTGACAAAATTGTTAGTTTTTCTTTTAAAATAAATTTTAGGAAAATTCCTTTGTTTAATATTCGCTCGCTGATCAATATTTTTTATTATTAAGTCAGACATCTCCTTCTCTTTCTATGAAGGCTATATATTTAATATATTCCTTTTTTCAGTTTAAATTATATTATGCTTTTATTTATTTTTAATTTAAGTTACTTAATTCATCATATCACAAGAGATAATAATAATTAGTAAAAATGGTTTTATCTCGTTTTAGACATTTTGTACTACTTGTTAATTCCAATGGTTAAATTTATATCAAAGTATTTGTCCCATTAATTATCTATATGGATAAGTTTTTTATTTTTACTTTCTCTTACCTATATATGTTAACATATAGAGAGAAAGTATTGTATTCATAGGCGTTCCAACGGGGAGATTTTGAGAGTTCAAACCCTCCCCCCCCATGGGACCTAAACTATGACTGGATATTTAAGCTCTACACTACAAAAAATTTAATAATTTGTGTGCGCATGATACATAAGTCTGTCATGGGAAGGGGGAGGAGGGGGAGAGACAGCTAGCTCTATGGGGAGAATTCTTTTGTTTCGCATAACGAGTGTTTCACTTTACGAGTATGATTCTGGAACGAATTATCCTCGTTCCACTGTATATATCCTATTTTGAAAATTTATTTTATTACTTTGACTACTTCATTACTAATTACTGGGGGGAGGGCATCCTCTTGAACCCCCCCCCCCCTATCAAAAATTTCTCGTTACGCCTATGATTGCATTCATGTCGAAATTTTGATGGATATACACGTTTTGAAACCACCTGAGTCCAAAAAAGTGGGCAGCGCAAAATGTGTTTAAAATAAACCAAGAGGGATATATGAGCTACCTGGTTGACACTTTTCATGAACCATCTTGACTTTTAGGGTCGTTTCGGGAAACTTGTCTCTTTACGTCTATTAAATCTCCTCCTCTGATCATCCTTATAAAAAACGATAATTCATTCATTCATGAGATTCGATCGATTTTAAGCGAAAGTTGGGCCAAAATAAATAATTCGAAAACTAAATCAATAAACTGTGATCCAGGAAAATGTTCCTTTACAAATTCAAAAAAAAGTTTAAATTATTAAGGAAGCATTCAAATCAAAATAAACTTACATTAAAAAAAAAAAAAAAAATATTTTCTATTTATTCAAATTGACTTTTATTTGACATCCGTTTGTTCAAATAGTTATTTATAATCACAAGGACAACAATAGTTTGAAAATCATTGACGTTCTATAAAACCTAGAATAAAATAAAAATAAATATATTTCGAAATAATTATTAAGAAAGTTCGGAATTTATAACGGTTATCAAGGACGTGCGAATAATAATTTTAGAAACCACTTCAATTAGAAATTTTTTTTATAAATTTCTTTATTTTAACAATACCCAGACAGCTTGGAATATTGCAAATCTTGCACAATAATGGCAATATTGCAGCGCAATATTTTAAGCTGTCTGGGTATTAAACCTTAGAGGTAATATTGCAACAACATTACTGCAATATTCCTATGACCGCCTCTTTGTAACTTGCAGGAATATATGCGGCAATATTGTCATTATTGTGCAAGATTTGCAATATTGCTGCAATATTCCGAGTGTATAGTATTGTTTTTTGTTTTGTTATTGTTTTTTAAAATATTAAAAAAATATATTCTATACACGTGTAGAGTGTGAAAATTTAATTAAATTTTTTTTTATTTATAAATTAGCATAAATTAATTTTTTTGGCTCAGCTTCAATTTCTGACGGAGAATTTTACATTGAGATAATTTTTTTTTCCCAAAGGGGATGTATAATCTTTCTCAAGTCAGCAAACAAACATCCTACAATTTGTATAGAAAAGGAACAAAAAAAGAGGGTCAAATATTTGGGAAAGGAATGGAAAGGGAGACCGTGGAGAAATTTACTGTCTTATTTTTAGAGAAAATAAATTAGGATATCATTATAGGCAGATAAGATAAAATGATTTTTCGGCCGATTGAATTTTGTTTAAAACAAAAATTTTAGCTAATTTCAGGGGTTATTAGATTAATAACAAAAAAAAGGTAATTCTTATGAATGGCCGGTCGCACAGGCTCCTTAGAAAAGAGGTCTATGAATGAAAAGGCTGTTTCCTCTCTTCAGGCATACACCCTTTGTCCGAGAGACTCTTTTGAATGTTGTATGTTCAGGTCATAGTCTTCCCTAAGTCCCCTCAGATCCTTAGGAGAGGGAGGCTCTGACGTCAATGCCTGGGGGAAAGTAGTCGAGACCAGAGCCTTCTTCAAGAAAGCTTTTCGAGTTCCCTTCAGTTCGGAGGTCGGTCAACTTAGAAGCAAATCAAACATTTTTGTTATATTATCAAACAAATGGGCCAAGACGATTTCCCGAAACCATGCCTGGCGGCCCAGGTAGGTCCCATACAAATCGAGACTTAAATCTTATCAAGAAAAAAAAAATGAATCATTTGATTATCATATGTTGAGTGAATGATATTACGATAAAGCATCATTTTACTACTAATTTCTTTTTATTTATTTTTTTTTTTTTTTTTTTGAGGATGCATATTTTAAGTCTGTATATTCAAGGATTTTTTTTTTTTTTTGAATACTTATCAAAATTGACGTCTTAGTTTTCTTTATCAAGGAAGTAGTTATATCAATGCTCAACAAACTTCTAAACATGAATAATCAATCTAATTAGCGCGTTTGACTATGATTATTTTAATTATTATATTCACTCTCTGAAAAAAAAAAAAATTTAGAAATTTTATAACTTTCTCCAGTGAATTCTAATCATGAATTGTAATTTTTTTTTTTATTTAATAATTAATCTAATGAAAGTGTTTTCACTTATCAATACCTATATGATGAGTTAAATATTTGATTAGCCAATGTGATATTGTTATTATTTCAAATGCGGATCTATTAAGAAACTTTTGGTTGTGGATTGACGTAAAAACTTTTTCTGGGATACGACAATGTCGATATAGCGGAAAAGGAAATTCTCACTGCGTAACTCATACTGATTTTCAGGAAAATTTCTTTTAATATTTTTTTTTTTAATAAAATTTATATAATTATTTAATTCTGAGTTTCTCATTAAAGTGTCTACTTTCAACCCCTATTACTTTGATCTAATTATGCAAAAAGATTTATTCCATTATTTTGACCAAATTTTTCTTCTCTTTTGTTCTCAGCCTGGGGTCGCCAAGTGCGGCATTGACCTGAGTGACCTGTGGCGTAATCGAGGTGGAAGTACCGGTGACCGGCCATCCGGGACTACCACCAGTAATTCGTCATCCTTCCGCAAATGGCGAAAACTCAAATCTTCTTCGGGTTCAAACAATACGGATGCTGTATCTACTCAAAAGGATACATCCCACACTCAGGAAGAAGAAGGCTCACTTCTCAAATTCCTTGCTCTGGTTAGTTTCAATATTATTAAAACAAAAAAAAAAGTCTTTCTAATTTACATTTTTTTTTCCTCTACTTATTTCCGCCCTTAAATAAATAACATTCTCTTTTATTTTTTTTTAGAATGCTCTTGATCTGACAGCTCCTGCAAGTGATATTTTACTTAAGAATCGACAAAATTCTTGGTTTCAATTATCCGGACACCCAGACTGCTTTGCACCCGCAGGTCCAGGCACAATTTGGAAAAAACGTAACGGAGGCAGCGAAAATGCTGAACGAGAGGTGAGTTTCTTTTTTAATTTTTTTCATGATTATATTTTATACAAATTTCTAAAAAAAATATTTATTTATTTTGTCAATATTTTTAAATGAAAATTAATTTTCAACAGGTATATGAAGCTCTGGCTGCTGATCCAATAATTCGTGAAGTAGTCCCACGGTATTATAGAGAAGTTGAATACCGAGATGAAAGATTTATTGAACTACAAGATCTCTTACATGGTTTCCAAGATCCCTACGTGATGGATGTTAAAATGGGAACACGAACCTTCCTCGAATCTGAAGTTTCAAAAACCACTGCCCGACATGACCTCTACTTAAAAGTAAATATTTTTATTCATATTTTCTAATTTGTTGAAAAAAAAAAAAATTATTTCATTATTTAATTAATTAATTTTGATTTTTCTAGATGGTCAATGTTGATCCTGGTGCTCCAACTCAAGAGGAACATAAAGCTAGAGCTGTTACCAAATTAAGATATATGCAATTCCGAGAGCAGCAAAGTTCAACATGCAGCCAAGGCTTCAGAATAGAAGCTATGAAGGTAAATTAAATATCCATTGATATAAAAAAAAGAACATTGAATCCATAAAAAGTATAATTTAAATTAATTACCAGGTCATTCAATAAGTCAGTAGGATAAGTAAGAAAATAACAAAATTTTGACATTATTCAACATAGTTGCCTTCGAGGGCGATTTTCCAACTTTTCGATACAACTTTTATAGTACGATTTATCTTTCTCGTCAAAATAGGCATCATTACTTGATCATTGCACTTAAATTTCTTCCCAGCAAGCATTCTCTTGAGATCTGAAAACAGGAAAAAGTCGCTGGGGCTAAATCTGGAGAATATGGTGGGTGGTTAAGCAATTCGAAGCAATGCTTTATTAAAACTCTAAATACACTTTTTTCAATTTTTTTTCCAATAACAAAAGTTGCTTCACATAAAATTCTAAAACTCATGAATCAATAGAATGCTGTCAAATTTATACACGTATCGTTTGAAGGTTAGTACTAAATAAAAATCATATGGAAAAAATTCTAGTAACGCCATCTATATGTCATCCTACGGACTTTTTGAATGACCTGCTATATATACATAAATGGACCAAGTTCTTTTCTCTCCGATATTTTTAGTCTAAACCAAATAATAATCCATATATTTTTTTTTTTTTATAGCTTAGAGGTTCAGCGCCTGTTACTGATCTTAAAAAAGTGAAATCTCGTGAAGAAGTACATTCTACCTTATCATTATTTCTTGGTGGTCGTCATGAGACCCGTCGACGACTTCTTGAACGTTTACGTGTGATTCGTGAAAAATTCCAAAGCTGCTCTTATTTTCGTCATCATGAAGTTGTTGGCAGCAGTATATTTATTATTTATGATGACACTCATGTTGGAGCATGGATTATCGATTTCGCGAAAACACATCCTGTTCCCAAGGAAATGACTCTCAATCATCGAAGTCCCTGGCGGCAAGGAAATCATGAAGAGGGCTTCCTTTTCGGTCTCGACTCACTTATAAGTGTAAGTATTATTTAAATTAATTTAAATTGATATTCAACAATGTCCCTTAAATGAAAATAACCAAGCTTTGATATTTAGAGTTTTGCAAAAAATCTTCCAATTTATTTGAGTAATATAAAGATTTTTAATTTTTTTAAAATTGATATAGGCCTACATGCGCGTCAAAAAAAACGTAACATTTTGTTTCTTGTTAAGAAGACCTGTTCTAATCTACCTTAATGATACTCTAATTTAAGAAACATTTAATATGAAATATCTTATATATTTCTAAGTAAATTTAACACAAATACAAATCAATTTAATTATTTTTTAATGCAGTCAAGTTTTTTTTTGGCATCGGAGACTATTAATACTCCGTTCCTATTTATTTCAATTGATTGGTAGTCAATTCAATTTAGAAATATTTTGGAATGCGAACCCGCGACCCTTGGTACAATTAGCCAGCACGCTAACTACGCCAAGACCCGAGGGCACAATTTAAATAAAATAAAGAAAAAAATTTCAACATTTTTTATTTAAATTTTAATTATTTATTAAAATGATATGGATTTGTGTTAAAGTTACTTACATGTTAGTAATATAAAATTTATTTCATATTAAGTGTTTAATAGCCTCAGTGAGAAGACACTAGCTTCCGGTCTCAAGCGAGAAATATTTATTTCATTTGACTACAAATCATTTGAAATAAATAGGGATGGGGTCTAAATGGCCTTAAATGCCGAAAAAGACCTTAAAAAAAAGTGTTTATTTAATAAATTACAGTATCATTAAGAAAGATTAGAACAGGTCTTTTTAAGAAAAAAACAGTGTTTAGTTTTTTTGACGCGTAGTGTATATGGGTCATTCCATGCCAAATCGACAAATTTTTTTCCTGGCCCCCGCGGATTTCGCTGAAAATTTCCTATCTTTTTTCTACCCCTTAAAAGATATTTTTGAGAATTTTTTCAAATTTTTTTACCCAACTAAAAAAAAGTTATGGATTTTTGAAAAAAAAAAACTGCTCTTTTTTTTCAAATAACGATAACTTATTTTAAAAATGATATTTCGGAACCCCGCGAGGCTATAAAAATTTTGTTTTTTAATCTAGTTTTCAGAAAAAAATACAAAAATTATTTCAGAAGCCCGGTATATGAAATATTTCAGTTTTTTTGAAAAAACCCTAATTTTAAATCGACCATTTTTTTTTTTTAATTTTTTTAACTCCAAAAAAACTTCAACTAATTCTACAATTATCCCCCCTAATTTCAAGATATGCCGAAGATTGCTTCTATTTTTTTTTTTTTGGATATAAAAATTTTTTACAAAAGGATGTGGCGTGCCAAGTAATATGATTGATAACAGGTGAAGGCTAGGCTCTTGGCAATGAGAAAAATAACTTTTTAGAGTGTTTTCTCCGAATATTTCGAAGGCATTTAATAGCACTTCTTCATCAGCGGCTGTACAAATAAAATAAAATAAATAAATTAGAGTGAGTTTATACATATTTAAATATAGAAATTAACAATGTTATTATACCTCACTCTATGGCCACATACAAGTTAAAATTTTGGAGCGAAACATCTGAGAGGCAGATCTGTGCATGATAACCAGACCTCGCAAGCAATAAGGCGTCAATGACAAATAATTCACTTAATTATATCAAATAGGTGGCTCAAATCAAACGAAAGGTCAATGCATCGAGATTTAAATAGATTAATATTTGTTATCAAAAAAAGAAATGCCATTGAACAGATGGAAAAATAATTTAATAAATTATTAGATAGAAATAAAAATTAAAAATTTTAAGATATTAATTGAATTAATTTACGAGCCCAACAATGCTTTTATGTCATCCGACAAACCTTGGGTGTCTACTTTATAATTGACAGCCGTACTGATGTGTTTTTGAATATAGCAAGACTCATTTGAAAAACCTCTTCATTCTATTGGACTCTGTGTCAAGAATCTCGAAATTGTTGTAGTCAAAACGATGGCCTCTCTCAAAACAGTGCTTAGCCAGGCTTGTAGCGGCACCTGAAACGGCCCTACCCTCCGACCTCCTATGTTCGGACATTCTCACATTGGCGAATCTCCCAGTATTTCCCACATAAACGACGTTGCAGTTGTTACATTTAATTTTATAAACTATATTTTTCCTATTTTCTTTGTTGACTCACTCTAATTTATTTATTTTATTTTATTTGTACAGCCGCTGATGAAGAAGTGCTATTAAATGCCTTCGAAATATTCGGAGAAAACACTCTAAAAGTTATTTTTCTCATTGCCAAGAGCCTAGCCTTCACCTGTTATAAAAATTTTTTTTTTGAAATTTGGTTTATTTTTTACGTAAGTTTTTTATGAAATTTTTTCAGCTCGTGAAACTTTAGAAGTTGAAAAATGATATTTTATTCGAAAATTTTAAGTCATCAAACTAAAAATTGTTTTTTTTTTTTCAGTCTCGTACTTTACCGACAAAAAATCAATTTTTAGTATGATGACTTAAAATTTTCGAATAAAATATCATTTTTCAACTTCTAAAGTTTCACGAGAAAGCTGAAAAAATTTCATAAAAAAGTTACGTACTTGGTATATGTATATATATAGTGAGAGGGAAGCATTCCGGCTTAGCTCTGTAGAATTTTACTTGTCTGAAGCCCAAAGCATAAAAGTAATTTGATCTCAGATCGTCTATCCAATAGAACAACTTGGAGAATTTTTTATCTAAATAGGTCGCCCTTGAGTTTTGGTCTCCATCTCTCACCCAAACTCCTTAGATCTCGCTATGTTTAATAATATATATCATAATTAATTTTTTGTTTGTTTGTGTTTTAGATTATGGAAGAAGTGGATCTGGTCTCATACAAAAAATCAGTTGACGAGTTAAACGGTGTTACTCTGGAGCCTTGAACTATTTTATACTTCAAAGTGTTCATCTTATTTATGACTATAGCCAGTTAATTAAACTGGCCTCTTCAACCAGTGGTCCCAAAGTTTTTTATTTAATTTACTACTCTTTGTATTAATTTACCATTAAGTAATTTTATGCAACTCAATTTTTATGATAATAAATATTTTTTAAATTAAAATTTTTCTATAAAAAAATAAACTGTTTTAATCGGTATATCCAGAACTTGCCCATTCTCTAATCCTGTACGAAAAATCATCCTCGCTTATTTAAAAATCTGGTGTGACTGGCTCAGAGCACACAATTTTCTCTTACCGAAGAGTAAGAGAAAGTTGTGCACCGTGCTTTTCACACAGGATTTTTTTTGTGTCGAGATATATTTAGTTTCCGATAGCACCTTAATGCCAAACTTGACCACGTCCAATTCATAAGTAAAAAGTAAAAAAGTCAATTGATTCAAAATATCCTGCTCTGTGTATTTTAAATGTTGACTGCTTGAAATACTATGGTTATTTTTCAAAATTTTAATCTCATATTTGGATATTTTATACACAATAGAGAATCCTAAATAAATACAAAATTTCATAAAAATTAGAAAATTTTTTTTTAACGTGAAAAAAGTTCCAAAGAGGACCCGATCCCTTTTGAATCGAAATTAACATTCACATCCCCATAGGGATTCAACATTGCCTCTATGGAAGAAAGAGCCGAAAAAAAGTTGAAAAAAACTAAATTACATGAGCAAAGTGTACTTCAACACCGTAGCTCTGTTATTTCAATCGTGACATGGCATTTTCTCCCTCAATTGCAGGTTATTTGGAAAGCTGGATGGGCTATCAGAAAGAGCAGAATCTCCTCTAAAGTTTGCGCCCATAATCATCGCGCTAGGTCATTTGGTTGCGGAGATATTCAAGAAAGAGTTTTATAATTTATCTGCTTCGCAATCAAAAAAAAAAATTTCATCAAAAACGTGAACTCGACGGATTTGGACTCTATGACCAACCGTGAGTCCAATGGTGATAATTATTTCGAAACATGCGGTCCCCCCTAAAACCCCCCTTCAAAATTCGAGAAATCGCAATCAGCTCTGTTAATTAAATATCTAATTTCAGATTTAATTAGTGGGTCAGATTCAGAATTAAATTTGATTTTTGGACGCTTATGGGCTACACCGTAGCTCTGTTATTTCAATCGTGACATGGCATTTTCTCCCTCAATTGCAGGTTATTTGGAAAGCTGGATGGGCTATCAGAAAGAGCAGAATCTCCTCTAAAGTTTGCGCCCATAATCATCGCGCTAGGTCATTTGGTTGCGGAGATATTCAAGAAAGAGTTTTATAATTTATCTGCTTCGCAATCAAAAAAAAAAAATTTCATCAAAAACGTGAACTCGACGGATTTGGACTCTATGACCAACCGTGAGTCCAATGGTGATAATTATTTCGAAACATGCGGTCCCCCCTAAAACCCCCCTTCAAAATTCGAGAAATCGCAATCAGCTCTGTTAATTAAATATCTAATTTCAGATTTAATTAGTGGGTCAGATTCAGAATTAAATTTGATTTTTGGACGCTTATGGGCTACACCGTAGCTCTGTTATTTCAATCGTGACATGGCATTTTCTCCCTCAATTGCAGGTTATTTGGAAAGCTGGATGGGCTATCAGAAAGAGCAGAATCTCCTCTAAAGTTTGCGCCCATAATCATCGCGCTAGGTCATTTGGTTGCGGAGATATTCAAGAAAGAGTTTTATAATTTATCTGCTTCGCAATCAAAAAAAAAAATTTCATCAAAAACGTGAACTCGACGGATTTGGACTCTATGACCAACCGTGAGTCCAATGGTGATAATTATTTCGAAACATGCGGTCCCCCCTAAAACCCCCCTTCAAAATTCGAGAAATCGCAATCAGCTCTGTTAATTAAATATCTAATTTCAGATTTAATTAGTGGGTCAGATTCAGAATTAAATTTGATTTTTGGACGCTTATGGGCTACACCGTAGCTCTGTTATTTCAATCGTGACATGGCATTTTCTCCCTCAATTGCAGGTTATTTGGAAAGCTGGATGGGCTATCAGAAAGAGCAGAATCTCCTCTAAAGTTTGCGCCCATAATCATCGCGCTAGGTCATTTGGTTGCGGAGATATTCAAGAAAGAGTTTTATAATTTATCTGCTTCGCAATCAAAAAAAAAAAAATTTCATCAAAAACGTGAACTCGACGGATTTGGACTCTATGACCAACCGTGAGTCCAATGGTGATAATTATTTCGAAACATGCGGTCCCCCCTAAAACCCCCCTTCAAAATTCGAGAAATCGCAATCAGCTCTGTTAATTAAATATCTAATTTCAGATTTAATTAGTGGGTCAGATTCAGAATTAAATTTGATTTTTGGACGCTTATGGGCTACACCGTAGCTCTGTTATTTCAATCGTGACATGGCATTTTCTCCCTCAATTGCAGGTTATTTGGAAAGCTGGATGGGCTATCAGAAAGAGCAGAATCTCCTCTAAAGTTTGCGCCCATAATCATCGCGCTAGGTCATTTGGTTGCGGAGATATTCAAGAAAGAGTTTTATAATTTATCTGCTTCGCAATCAAAAAAAAAAAATTTCATCAAAAACGTGAACTCGACGGATTTGGACTCTATGACCAACCGTGAGTCCAATGGTGATAATTATTTCGAAACATGCGGTCCCCCCTAAAACCCCCCTTCAAAATTCGAGAAATCGCAATCAGCTCTGTTAATTAAATATCTAATTTCAGATTTAATTAGTGGGTCAGATTCAGAATTAAATTTGATTTTTGGACGCTTATGGGCTACACCGTAGCTCTGTTATTTCAATCGTGACATGGCATTTTCTCCCTCAATTGCAGGTTATTTGGAAAGCTGGATGGGCTATCAGAAAGAGCAGAATCTCCTCTAAAGTTTGCGCCCATAATCATCGCGCTAGGTCATTTGGTTGCGGAGATATTCAAGAAAGAGTTTTATAATTTATCTGCTTCGCAATCAAAAAAAAAAAATTTCATCAAAAACGTGAACTCGACGGATTTGGACTCTATGACCAACCGTGAGTCCAATGGTGATAATTATTTCGAAACATGCGGTCCCCCCCTAAAACCCCCCTTCAAAATTCGAGAAATCGCAATCAGCTCTGTTAATTAAATATCTAATTTCAGATTTAATTAGTGGGTCAGATTCAGAATTAAATTTGATTTTTGGACGCTTATGGGCTACACCGTAGCTCTGTTATTTCAATCGTGACATGGCATTTTCTCCCTCAATTGCAGGTTATTTGGAAAGCTGGATGGGCTATCAGAAAGAGCAGAATCTCCTCTAAAGTTTGCGCCCATAATCATCGCGCTAGGTCATTTGGTTGCGGAGATATTCAAGAAAGAGTTTTATAATTTATCTGCTTCGCAATCAAAAAAAAAAAAATTTCATCAAAAACGTGAACTCGACGGATTTGGACTCTATGACCAACCGTGAGTCCAATGGTGATAATTATTTCGAAACATGCGGTCCCCCCTAAAACCCCCCTTCAAAATTCGAGAAATCGCAATCAGCTCTGTTAATTAAATATCTAATTTCAGATTTAATTAGTGGGTCAGATTCAGAATTAAATTTGATTTTTGGACGCTTATGGGCTACACCGTAGCTCTGTTATTTCAATCGTGACATGGCATTTTCTCCCTCAATTGCAGGTTATTTGGAAAGCTGGATGGGCTATCAGAAAGAGCAGAATCTCCTCTAAAGTTTGCGCCCATAATCATCGCGCTAGGTCATTTGGTTGCGGAGATATTCAAGAAAGAGTTTTATAATTTATCTGCTTCGCAATCAAAAAAAAAAAAAATTTCATCAAAAACGTGAACTCGACGGATTTGGACTCTATGACCAACCGTGAGTCCAATGGTGATAATTATTTCGAAACATGCGGTCCCCCCCTAAAACCCCCCTTCAAAATTCGAGAAATCGCAATCAGCTCTGTTAATTAAATATCTAATTTCAGATTTAATTAGTGGGTCAGATTCAGAATTAAATTTGATTTTTGGACGCTTATGGGCTACACCGTAGCTCTGTTATTTCAATCGTGACATGGCATTTTCTCCCTCAATTGCAGGTTATTTGGAAAGCTGGATGGGCTATCAGAAAGAGCAGAATCTCCTCTAAAGTTTGCGCCCATAATCATCGCGCTAGGTCATTTGGTTGCGGAGATATTCAAGAAAGAGTTTTATAATTTATCTGCTTCGCAATCAAAAAAAAAAAATTTCATCAAAAACGTGAACTCGACGGATTTGGACTCTATGACCAACCGTGAGTCCAATGGTGATAATTATTTCGAAACATGCGGTCCCCCCTAAAACCCCCCTTCAAAATTCGAGAAATCGCAATCAGCTCTGTTAATTAAATATCTAATTTCAGATTTAATTAGTGGGTCAGATTCAGAATTAAATTTGATTTTTGGACGCTTATGGGCTACACCGTAGCTCTGTTATTTCAATCGTGACATGGCATTTTCTCCCTCAATTGCAGGTTATTTGGAAAGCTGGATGGGCTATCAGAAAGAGCAGAATCTCCTCTAAAGTTTGCGCCCATAATCATCGCGCTAGGTCATTTGGTTGCGGAGATATTCAAGAAAGAGTTTTATAATTTATCTGCTTCGCAATCAAAAAAAAAAAAATTTCATCAAAAACGTGAACTCGACGGATTTGGACTCTATGACCAACCGTGAGTCCAATGGTGATAATTATTTCGAAACATGCGGTCCCCCCTAAAACCCCCCTTCAAAATTCGAGAAATCGCAATCAGCTCTGTTAATTAAATATCTAATTTCAGATTTAATTAGTGGGTCAGATTCAGAATTAAATTTGATTTTTGGACGCTTATGGGCTACACCGTAGCTCTGTTATTTCAATCGTGACATGGCATTTTCTCCCTCAATTGCAGGTTATTTGGAAAGCTGGATGGGCTATCAGAAAGAGCAGAATCTCCTCTAAAGTTTGCGCCCATAATCATCGCGCTAGGTCATTTGGTTGCGGAGATATTCAAGAAAGAGTTTTATAATTTATCTGCTTCGCAATCAAAAAAAAAAAATTTCATCAAAAACGTGAACTCGACGGATTTGGACTCTATGACCAACCGTGAGTCCAATGGTGATAATTATTTCGAAACATGCGGTCCCCCCTAAAACCCCCCTTCAAAATTCGAGAAATCGCAATCAGCTCTGTTAATTAAATATCTAATTTCAGATTTAATTAGTGGGTCAGATTCAGAATTAAATTTGATTTTTGGACGCTTATGGGCTACACCGTAGCTCTGTTATTTCAATCGTGACATGGCATTTTCTCCCTCAATTGCAGGTTATTTGGAAAGCTGGATGGGCTATCAGAAAGAGCAGAATCTCCTCTAAAGTTTGCGCCCATAATCATCGCGCTAGGTCATTTGGTTGCGGAGATATTCAAGAAAGAGTTTTATAATTTATCTGCTTCGCAATCAAAAAAAAAAAAATTTCATCAAAAACGTGAACTCGACGGATTTGGACTCTATGACCAACCGTGAGTCCAATGGTGATAATTATTTCGAAACATGCGGTCCCCCCTAAAACCCCCCTTCAAAATTCGAGAAATCGCAATCAGCTCTGTTAATTAAATATCTAATTTCAGATTTAATTAGTGGGTCAGATTCAGAATTAAATTTGATTTTTGGACGCTTATGGGCTACACCGTAGCTCTGTTATTTCAATCGTGACATGGCATTTTCTCCC
>JAKCPI010024248.1:0-16006 GCA_023213315.1 Euborellia annulipes | reverse complement strand
GACGTTTGGTAAACGAGGTTAGCACGCTAACCTCTACCCCAAAACCGAGGGCCTCTTATTAGTTAATTTACTTAAATTGTTATATCAATCATACGAGTATACTAGTTTTTCTTTACTTATTCTAAAATTATTTAAAACACTCGAGCCTACATTATAGGCCTACTTTTTCACGAACATCACATCTTTCATCTCAGGCATAATACTTCGTAATTAAGCTTTAAACTAATCTTGTAGAAAATAAAGTATTGACCAGTAAACGATAGTTTTCTTTAGAGCTGCTCAGCCAACATAGAATTTATAAACTATAACTAACTAAAATACTGGATAACTTTCTCTCTATTCATTAATTTGTCTGAATATTTTTTGTTAATGTATTAACTTTGTTGTCTAAAAGAGTTTAGTTATCTAGTTAAACTAAAAAAATAAAGAATAAAGCACGTGAAAAAGATTTAAACAGCAGAAGAAGATGGAGGAAATCTAACTTCAAGGGGATATATTTAATTAAAAACTTATAAATAAATCCCATCTAAAATAAACAGTTTAATTATTGTTCTTTTGAGAATTACTAATACACACCCAGGGAAAATCCGGACTACACTTTCTAATACATAAGCTTATTTTAATTCTACTTCAAAGGACAGGGCTATAAGTCCTGGATTCAAAGTCATATTGTCATTATATATTCTCTAAGTGACAAACAATCTCATTAGATAGTTTGTATGCAATTTTATAAAAATCAAGAAAAAATCTATAAGCTATTGAATTTAGAATTTTTATCCGGGTTGAATAAAAAAGAATATGTGGCCAAATATATTTCATTTAGAAGATGAAATAAAAAGGAAGACTTGTTTTGTTTTGAATTATTTAAATTTCTCTTGATGACGTTTCGGGGACTAAACGTCACCCATCTTCAGGACAAAGGTGTCAAAAAATACTTAGCACTGCCTCCTTCAGTTGTTAGACAACTAAAACGGTTGGTATATTTTGGATTATATAAATTAGTTAGTTAGTATAATTTGGAACCTTTTTACTTGTCTAACAGCTGCAGGAGGCAGTGCTAAGAATTTTTTTAAACCTTTGCCCTGAAGATGGGTGACGTTTAGTCCCCGAAACTTCAACAAGGGAAATTAAAATGATTCGGGCCAAAAACCAGTTTTTTTTTTATTTCATCTTCTTTCTGTATTACCACCTCCCTCCACATTGTCTTTGATATTTCACTTAATCGACCTCGTTTTGGTCATATAGACCGAGCATCCTCAGGGCATAAATGTGCCAGCTTCAAGTGCCATTTATAAATGAACTATTATTTAATTAGTGGCGCAATCAGGGATACTTAAGGGAGTCAAACTCTCCAGGAAAGAGATGAAGTAGTCTATTTGGCTCAGAAATTTAAACTAGTAACCGTTGGCTCTAGTTGAAACATTATAATTTTTTTGAAATTCAAAATTAACTCATTCGATTTTCAAACATATCAATTCAATTTTTGAGTAATTTTTATTAATTTCACCTCATTTTTTGACTCTTGACATATTCTTTTTTTTTATTTTGGTCGAAATATTCTTGCTTTTCAATAAAAAATATTTTTGCATTTGTTTTAAATATTATTAACCTTAATAACAAACAGAAAAGTCCGCTAAAAAAAGTCAAATTCCTCCCCACTCTCCAGAGGCAAATCCTGCGTTGCGCCACTGTACTTAATAAAAGAAATATACTTTTCTGCATTTGCACTTTCCTTCAACCCTCTCCCATTAATATTTATAATTTTTTTTATTAAATAAAATATTAGTTTGGTATTTGTCCACAAAAATGAATTCTGAAGTTTTTCTTTATTCATGGAGATGTTATTATGAAATTTTAACTACTTGTCAATTTTGAACCTAGTAAATTTCATTATAATCCGTAAACTCAATTTAAAATAGAAACGTATTATATTGA
Organism: Euborellia annulipes; assembly: GCA_023213315.1. Taxonomy (NCBI): domain Eukaryota; kingdom Metazoa; phylum Arthropoda; class Insecta; order Dermaptera; family Anisolabididae; genus Euborellia; species Euborellia annulipes. Next base: position 14,071 of record JAKCPI010024248.1, on the reverse strand, counting down.
CGGACGAGTCTAAATAATTTATTAGACTTTCTTCTTTTCTCGTTCAAATAATATTGTCAAATTTTGAGTGGAAAGTTTTTTTTTTTTTTTTTTTTTTTTAATTAAATAGCGAGGAAAAAAAGTTGAAAAAAAGGATTAAAAGGAAAATTATCCATGAAATTGTCATATCATATTAAATAACTTCAAAGTTTAATAAAGGCGATTATTCATTCACAATGACCTTATCTTTAAAACGAGTTGGCTGTAATAAAAGAAATTTATTTGATTAAAAAGCCAACACCATAAGAGGATATTTAAAAAAAATTCTTCTTTCTTTAGTTAATATATAGGCCTATATTTAATTTCATTTGCATTTATTATTATAATCTATATATATAATTCACTAATGTCCGTCTGTCTGTCTGTCCGTCTGTCACGCTCTATTTAGGCAACTTCCCGTTGGAATTTTGAAATGAAATTTTTTATGCATAAAGAGGACCTTCTCGGGATTACAGGAAAATTATTTTCATCCCGAAATTCCCATAACTTTTTGAGTTATTAATTTTTAAAGTTACGATTTCTCCCATAGGAAATGTATAGAGAAATCTATATATATAATTCACTAATGTCCGTCTGTCTGTCTGTCCGTCTGTCACGCTCTATTTAGGCAACTTCCTGTTGGAATTTTGAAATGAAATTTTTTATGCATAAAGAGGACCTCTTTATATTAATAATATTATAATTACTAGCCGCGTCGCCCCGCCTTCGGCGGGCTTCGCGCCTGCCGGGGGCTTCGCCCCCTGGACCCCCCCTCCAGCTCGGGATTACAGGAAAATTATTTTCATCCCGAAATTCCCATAACTTTTTGAGTTATTAATTTTTAAAGTTACGATTTCTCCCATAGGAAATGTATAGAGAAATATTTATGTATTCTTTTCATTTGTGTATTCCATGAATGTAAACAAATCCTCAAGCAGGCACTGGATTGGAATATGTAGTAATTCTTTTTCTTTTCATTAGTAAGAAGCAAAGGCGAGGGTCCGCCGCAGGCGGGCCCGAGCCAGCTGGCGGGGGTCTAGGAGGGCGAGACCCCCCTGTCTAGATGCAAAGGCGGGCGCCACGGGTTCTCATAATTAAGAAAAGGCGAGGGTCCGCCGCAGGCGGGCCCGAGCCAGCTGGAGGGGGGTCCAGGGGGGCGACGCGGCTAGTAATTATAATATTATTAATATAAATTTAAATCAAGAAATAATATGAAAACTCTACCTTGATATTCTCATAAATAATTTATTCTCGCCCTTTGGGCTAGACGTTTGTTGACATTGTCAACATTTTCAAATATGAATATGCCAGCGGCCTTGGACGAGGATGAAGAATTCCATCATCGGGGATCATGGATCGGTTAAACAAGCATGTGAATGGGCTAAAAATATTGGAAGTCTAGCTTAGGATTAGAAGCCTAAATGCTAAAAACCCCCTGGGCTAATCACCTACTAAAATGATATTTTATTAAAGAGTTCAATATTTTATAAAAAATAAATTTAATATGAAGATTTAATATAATTTATCTTAATCATTTTTTAGTTAAATAAATTATTAAATAATAATTTAAAGTTTATAAATTAATAATAAAATAGTGAGATACACTTTTCAAAGTAATATTTGGGAAGGGAGAATAATGTATATTGGAGAAAGAGGTTAAAAAAAATGATATATATTTTATACATGAATTATGGATTGACGAAAAGTTATTTATACGTATAAATATTCTGCTCGTTATTCACAATTTTTTTGAATGATTTATACCTAAACATTATTCAAAATTTAATGAAACCGGGATAATATTTGTAGTCTTAAAAAAAGTTTTTTTCTCATTATTTTTTTGTTAAATATATTGTGTCATTTATTAATTAACTAGCTGCGGCGCAGAGCGAAAAAAATCTTTTCAAATGTCGAATTGTTAGGGGGGAAGAGTTTTTATTTTTCATTTTAAAGATTTGATAAATATATTTTTCATAAAGCGAGTTAGATCCTGTTTTCCAATGCTTTGCTATGGGGTAATTGATAACCCCCCAAAAAGGGGGGTTCCCTACCCCTAATTCGATATAATGATAGCCTAAAACCACCCCCGGAAAATTCCCTACCCATTAAAAAAAACTCCATGAAAATCGGTCCAGTAGTTTCGGAGTCTATGCGTTACAAACAGACAGACAGACAGAGATTGTCTTTTATATAATATATAGATTATATGTATACTCTTTTAAAGTATTTATTTAAATTTGATCAATAAATGACAAAAAATAGGAAATCTAAAACAATCAATAACCTGGAATAATAAATGACTTTTAAAACGGTTTTCTTAAAGGAAATTTCAAGCAATAATATTCCTTATTCTTTATTTTAATTTAAAGTGAACTCGAAGGAATTTTAATGAGGCAGCCTATGAAAACTAAGAAATTATTTTGTACTTAATTATTAGTATGTCTAATTATTAATATTCTTCCCTTAACCATCAAATTATCTAAATATTTGTGATTACACTTATATAATAGAGAGAAACAAATAAGTATATGATTTATAGAGCCCGGATGTTCATGCATAATCAAACCTTAAAATATGCATGCATTAATGCACTTTTTTTTAAGTAAAAAAATGCTATATCACAAATTGAGTCGCATTTTATATTACCGGTATATTTTTTTTTATAACCATGAACAACAAGCAATTTAATTTCTTCGTTTAAGGACATGCGTTTGCACGTTCTTGAACGCAGAAAATGATCTTTCTACATCGCAAAAAGTGACAGGCGCATACTTGAAACAAGAAATCTGAGGGTGAAATGTTGATCTTTTACATTTCCACCCTGTAAAGTGCGAAAGTTTGAAAATATTAAAAATAATTTTTAATTTTTGTTACATAAATTAGACTTTAAAAGCAACTACACAAAAATATTCAAAACATTCTTTTTTTACTTTTATCTTACTCTATTCTTTAAAAAAATGTTAAAATACAACGCATTTGCTTGAACATCCAGGCTCTAATGTTTTATTAATAGGAAAACAAGTTAATTGTTATGGATTGACGAAAAGTTATTTATACCCAAGGATGGCAACGTTTCGGCTCATTTTTATTATATCTTAAAACATGAAACCCGAAATGAACTACGATTATTAACAGGGGCTTGGACACTGCTTTATTTTTAACCAGTAGGAACACATTTTTAAGAATGGAGAAATTTTCATTGATAAAGAAATTTAATTTTCCCTTAGAATAAATATTAGCCAGCCATTGTTTCCTTGTTTATAGAATAAACTCTTCCAGGTTGGATAAAAGGATCTGGCTGGAACCAGAAATAAGGATTAGTTCACTAGCTAGAGACGAAAGAAGGAGGAGGAGTTATACATAGGAAATAATGTAACTTCACGGGGGTGCCGGTAGATGGCTCTGGTCAGAGGCCGGTTGTGTTTGAGGTGTGTGTCTTCGTGCACGAAAGGACCTCGGGTAAATAATCGGGGATCCCGATAGGAAAATAATAAACTGTTCCAGTGAGCTGGTAACATTTAAAACATTTTCACGCAAATGCATGAGTTGTTTTATTGATTGACTTGCATGCAAATGTTAACTTTTAGGCCTACTATAATTTTTTTATTTAATATTATATTTTATCGTAAATAATATTCTATGATTCTTATAAAATCATATTTCACAGTATAAATAAATAAAAAATTGTGGATTTTATTTTATGATCTTTTTTTTTTTTTTATTTATTGGGCTGAGAAACCAACAATCAAAGTTCAATAAATTTCATATACTGGATGAAAAGGATTTAAAAATAAAAATATGTAACTCTGTGATAAAATTTGTCAATGATATAGTCTATATATTATTCATTTGATGTCTTTGAATTATTATAAATATTTAATAAAATTGCCCCCTTTAAGAATGAATAAACCCGGGGACCTCATTACTTACTATTTCAAAAATAAATTTTGAATTGATGAAAACAAGCAAAACACAGAAAAAAAACCTATTCATGACATTTTTTACTTTTACATCTTAAAAAATTTCATATACCTATGCCAAAAGGCAAGAAGAATCTTACCACTCTCAACGTTAATCGTTAATGCAGTAGTATTTTGAATTCACTATATAATCTCTATATAAATGTATATTTATAAATAATAAAATTATAAATATTATTTATTTATTATATAGAGATTATCTGGTAATTAATATTTTGATTGAACTTCATATAGGTCAATTTGTGTCAAAAGTTGAAATTGATTCACAATAGAAATTATTATCTCCTATTTATTTTTTAGTGTGATTTTTTTGTTTTCTTCTTGTTATTGTGTTTATAATATTTACAAAAGGACTCTATGTTTATCAATAAATAAGGCCTCTTTTTCCTTCCCAGGCTTTTGATTTAAAGTATAAACATTTCGTTAAACTCTTATGTAAGCAAGTCCATTTTAATATTGATATAATAAAAATGAAAAGAAATAAATTTAAGAAATTTCATTTTGATTTAATTTTGAATGAAATATATGTGTATATATATATCCTTTTTTTTGGCAAACAAAGAAAAAATGAATAAAAAATGAGAAGGGGAGAATTTTCTTTTTGATTAAGGGCCTGGTCTGAATGAAAGAGGCTTCTTTTGGGGTTCTTGAGCCCTGGCCAGGGCCGATCCCCGGGGCGCAAACAATGCGAGCCTCCAATCGATCGCGATTGTGATAATGCACGGGTGCAAAATAAGATTTGCAAATCCGCGCAAATAATAAATAAGCCTTAAAGCGTTGAGAGATTTAGCTCAATGATGAAATGGCTCTTTCTGATTTTCGAGACCTTGGGTATCAAATTCCTTCAGAAAATATTCTCTTACTATCTGAATATCACGTAGTGTAATTTTAGCTATCTAGAATAAAATAGGGTAAGACAAAGTAAAAAAACTTCGCATTTAATACATTTTTTACTAACTTAATTTTTTTGAACTATAACTACTATTTATAATAAGAGATTTAATTACTACTATTTCTATGCTTGGATCACATACCCGTATATCGAACGATAATATAAATAAGGATCGTGTGCCGAAAATATTTTTTTTTAATTGCTTCTATTCTCTTATCATTTATTTTTACTTTTCCTTACCTATATTTGAAATATATAGTATTGCGATCGTGCCAAATATTCGTTGAGATTTTGATGAATATACATGTTTTGAGGTTCACTGAGTCAAAAAAAGTGGGTCCCGAAATTGGTCTGTCTGTGTTTTGTGTGTGTGACAATTATAAGCAAGAAGGAATTGAGCTACTGGAATGAAATTTTATATTTAAGGTGCGCCTCTCGGGGTGCTAATTTTGGGACTTTCCAGCGGCCACAATTTTGAAGCTATCGACCCCAAATTTTTTTTTAAATTAAAGCTATTTAAAATATCTACAACTTATAGAAGCCCTTTTTTTGATTTTCGAAAAAAAAAAATTTTTTTTTTAGATTAATCGCATTAAATAAAAGATATTTAAAAAAAAGGAGCTCTATAAGTTGTAGATAATTAAATTAGTAATCATTGTGTTAAATAATAATTAATCTTTTGCCTTTAATTAATTAGCTGGAAAGTCTAGAATGAAATGGAAAAAGTCCCTTGTTTTCCTATGGGGAACACTAACCCCATCTATTGCCGCCTCGAGTCAATCGTGTTTTAACGGTTTTTCGAGACGCGCACCTTAAGTTATGGAACCTCACAGACACTCAAAATAAGCTTTTGAACAAAATCGGCCAAAAAGTACTAGTACTTTACTGTTGTACTTTTTCACTTTTTTTTCGATTTTCTTAAAATTCGCTCCAACGATTTTGTTTAAAATTCATAAATCGACTATTTTTTACATGTTCTTTATAATGTATATTCTCATTTTGCATCGGAATCTTGAAATCTTTTGAATCACACTTTATTCTTGTATTACTCATGAAATGCAATTGGTCAAGTTTAGAACTAAGGTGCTATGGGAAACTTAATATATGTCGACACTATGTGACAAGCACAGTACACAACTTTTCATTACCGAGTGTATTCAAAACCCTCGATTCAATTTGAATAGTTATAATATTATTTTATCTCAGGTCATGAATATTTTCCAAATAATTCTGTTAGTTAATATAAATGGTATATTATGGTATAGGCCTATATATTAACCTTTCATTTTTATTTAAATCTATCGCTATCCCATGGTTTAAATAACAATATATTAATAATTATTAGTTTCTTAGATTGGTTGAAATCCAAACTCCTTCCTTAACAACCCCCCCCCCCTTTTCCCCCCCCCCCCCCCCCCCCCCCCCCCCCCCCCCCCCCTTTTCCACCCCGCCAAAAAAACCTTTTAACATATCCTTATTAAAAATAACATATATGGGTCCAGGCATTCTTATTTAAGCCATTGCCAAACTCACAATTAAATATAAAAATTTGTCTGGTCTCTCACAGTTATATGAGAATTTGATAACAAGAAGAATTATTAAATAATTACAACAATAAATAACAATACAACAATAAATAATTTTCAATATTCACCTTTAATTTCTGCCAATTTAAGATGCTTTATGTGAAATTACAATAAATTTAACAGAATCATTTATTTGTCTCCAATAAACTAGAAGTGGGATGTTTTATGCCATCCTCTTTAAGGAACTCTAAGAAATTCCCAGGAAAGGAACATATTACAGTTAAGCATTGAGAGAGTTCTGACCAATTAGGATATCCTCCCTTTTAGCAAAGATAAAACTCTATATATAGCAAAGTGGAATGATCGGATGTTAGATAGGTAGTTATGTTTTTCTTTAGGTTCGATGGTTTAATAACCGTGAGACTAGATTTGGTTGGAAGAGCAAAAACAAGATCATCTTATTTATACTTTTGTATCTTGAGCAATTAATAATCCCCTCTTTGATATACCAATAGATTGACTTAAAATAATACAATCAACGTTGTTTTAAACGAACCATATAAATATAATCCTACCCTTTAACGTTGAAATAAATTTATTAAATCGAAATTATTCAAATAATTTATTATTTATAAATTTTTGTACTCATTACTTTTAATATTGGATTGAAGCGTATTGGGATGTAGTTTTTGCATGTAGGGTGAACCATAAATAATAATTTTAATTGAAGGAATTGCATTTTAAAAATCAAATTTATATACATGTTCATGAAAAAATATTTATTTTGCAAAATATAATAATGAAAAAAAAATTCTCAATATAAAAATATTCATCCGCGACTTAAAGGTCGGATAATCAATCATTAATAATTTTCTTAAAAAAATATTTGTATTTTCAATGTTTACTTAGTCATAAATTTAATACTTTTCCAAAATGGATTAAAAATTAATAAAATTTACAAAAGACAGTCATTTACAAATTTTGTATCAATAAATAATAATCAAGTCAAACAAAAAAAAAAAAATCATACCCTAAATATTTATTTATAGATTACCAATTACCTATGTGTTATAATTATTATTAAAGATTCACAAACAATGCCAGTTTGGATTATATTACGAAACACGAGTTGAGTTATTAATATTAATAAATCAAGTTGTATATTTTAAAACAGAGAAAAGTTTGGATCAATATTTGGAAGATTTCCAAGCGGTTTTTGGACAAATATTAAAACCTACCCCAATCTTGGCTTCTGTCTCTCCTTTCAAGACAATATATTTTTACGTTTACTAGCATAAGGATAAATCATATTTGATATAATGGACATCTCTTTAAATTTTCTTCTTTTTGAATTATTCGGATCCCAGACAGTTCGATGAATATTTATTTAAATAATTTGGATACCAATGGAGTAAATCAATGTGCCTGGATCCCATAATAAGAATAATTAAGTATAATTTTTTTATTTTTTATTTTTTAAAACCCTTTTCGACTACAGAGGCCATTTAGGGGTGATAAATGTATTTATTTCAAGTATAATTTTAAAACCTATATTGCATAAAGAAGCCGAAAAAAATTGAAAATCGGAAAGTAAATATATCGACACAAAAATTATGATGTGATAGCACATTACATAACTTTTAAATACTGTGGGTAAGAGAAAGTTATGTGGGGTCAGTTCCACCAGATTCTTATAGAACGGATAGCTATAAAATTGGTAATTGGACAACAGGCTAGAGAAGAAGAAATAAAAATGTCGATCCCATAGAACGAAATTAGGGATATATCATTAGAGAGAAGAATACAAATTATATATCAATAGTTAATATCACAGCTGTAGTTGATCCAACGCACAGTGGTTCCAAAACCCATAATCGTGGCCAAAGGGCCATAAATAGAGTTTCGATTTGGGGACTTTTAAGTCCCTAAATAGTTTTATTAGCATCTTTACCGTTATTAATTTATTTAAAATTCGGAAACGGCGACCTCGGAATCCCCACAATGCCAATTTTTATTGAAATCGAATTTTTTTTTAGTCTCCCATATTAGTTCCGTTATTTTCTTTTTTTTTTTTTAAATATCAAATTCGAAATCAGCGACCTCAAAAACCCCTGTGTACTGAATTTCAGAGAGATTAAATAACGTTTTCGACTTTTGATCACGTTTTCGGGATTTGGAACCACTGTGCAACGGTTTTAAACGTTAGCTAGAGGATTGAAAATAAATGAAATATCTCTGCCCGCACTTTTCTTATTCCTGAATATCCGTTCTGCCAGTCAAGCCCTTTTAGGATTCCATATTTGATAATCTTTTCGACTCTTTCTTGAAATGAAGAATATATACTGGTTCTGTATAAAATAAACATTTTATACTCTGCATTTTAAAATAATCCCATATAAATAATGAAATTGATGATGAAATATTTGAGGATCAAATTGAACCCATATTTCAAGTATGAATAAAATAAATTTAGACTTAGGACCATAAGTAGTTTACATAAAATGAAGACACGAACTCGCCATATAATCAATTTGATCAACCTGCCCTGATCACTTCTAGGATTATTTAATCGTTTTTCGGTAATAGTAGGCCTACTAAATAATTCTTCAAGCATAATGTTCAAAAAAAAAAAAAAAAAAAAAAATACTACACTAAAGAGGACAAGCTTAAAAATATAGAAATTGATAAAAGTTACCTTAGTCAAGTCTGAGCTATTTTCTGACTTTTGTAATTCTGCGCATGCAATCAACCTAGCGATCAAATGCGTTTTTTTTAAATTGATTATTTGTAAAATTGTATAGTAATTAATAAAATATAGGTCTCCAAAATATTTGGAAATATTTTCTTGTTGATTAATAAAAAATTGCTGAAAATTTAACGTTTTTCTTTCTTTCTAAAAAAAAAAAAACATTTATTTTTTAAATAATTATTAACAGTAAATTTAGAGAATTACAGTCTTTTCTGCTCATAAAATCCAGATTTTTTTATTTAAGGTTTTAATAGGCATCAAAGGACCTTTATTTATTTCAATTGATTGGTACCAGATCTTTCAAGAGCAATGGGTGTTGTCCCATTTCTGTTGTTTGCTTTTACCAAATTTAAGCATAGCAACACGTTCTATTTTTCCTCGATTATCTAATGAGCCCCCCTCTCCCTGAAGTATAGCCTACAAAAATAGGTACCAAATATCGATAATAATCGCCGAGAGAAATACAACCAATTAGATAATATAGGATTTGATTAAAAAAATTTAGAAACAAAATCATTAATATTTCCGAGTAAAAAAAAATAAAATAATTATACTCTACTATACTTTTTACATTATTTGGGTGTTAATGATATTATATGTATATAGGCATATAGCAAAAATTTAAAATAATCACATTATTACAATTTTATTATATGATAGAATTTTAAATTAATAAATATCCCCTCTTTCCAAACTTTGGGAACCATTTTATAAATAAATGAAGCCAACATTAATTTAGTTTCCATTAAATTCAAATATAAATATATCTTATTATATTATTGGGTTTTTAATTTCAATTCATTATTCCGATAAAACCGATTTATCGATGAAATTCATACTACTTAAATGTAAAGTTATTTTTTTGATTAGATCAGTCAAAAGATTTTTGTTCAAAAACCTTTTTCTTTGATAATCAGATGACTTCAAAATGTATCCTTACATTTCTTACTTGTTAGTAAAAATTTACTTTTCAATGATAATTAAATTTATATACTAGGTAAGCTGTCAAACCAATAAATGAACTACAAGAATCAGTTAGGAGTTTGCTATTTACACAAGTTCAGTACATCACACAGTGGCGTCATTTCAACTTTTTCTTGGGGGGCAAATTTTTTCTTGGGGGGGGGGGGGAACATTTTTTTTTTCATAAAATTTACTTACAAATGGGTACTCAAATTTGGCCAAAACATATTTAATTTAATTAATTGTTCAATTTTGTACAGTTTGTATACCCGTAGATGTATTTTGGAGTATTTTATATAATATAAAATTTTATAAAAATCAGAGCCCTTGGGGGGGGGGGGGGCAAATGCCCCCCCCTGCCCTCCCCAAATGATGCCACTGACATCACACCTATTAAGGCTTTAAAAAATCAGATAGACTACAATAAGTTTTACTAAACAACTCTCATGTAAGGGGCGCCAAAGTTCATCCTTGCATCCACAGCATTTTGCTCTCAGACCGACCCTGAACTCAATTGAATGAGGTTAAAATAAATTTTTTATAAAAAGTTATGTAACTTATTTCGAATTATTTAAAACATTTAATGCCATTATTTATTTATTTTTTTTTTAATTTATTCTTTTCTTCCCCCAAATATAAATCAAAAAATTACTACATAATGGTAAATAAATTATCGAAGTTTGTCTTAAAGTATTCATAAATAAAGTAATTAAAATAATCGTTTAAATGAGTTACATAAAGATATTAATAGAAGACCGAAGTCTCATTTGCAAAGGAAACTTATTCAATTTTGTAAAATGAATATTCATTGAGTTAAAATGCTTGAGAATAAGCAAAAATTCTGAACTTTTGCCAAATCTTCCAATTCAAATATATTCAATAAAACTATAGAGTATATAAAGAAATACATCTAGGGTTTTGTTTTTATTTAAGACAGATATAACTTAAAATGATAAATGAGTTAGTTTATTTAAATTCGTTTCTACCAAACTTTTTTATGCAATAGTGAATAAGTTTAATTGTTAGCATCATTCAATAAACAAGATTTGTCTTTTTTTATTTATAGGCCTATATTTAAAATTGAATAATTTTGTTAATATAATTATATATAGTACAAGAAGCATGAATGAGTGACATATGTGATGGCCACATCTTTTTTTAAAGCAAGAATCCAACTGAAAAAAAATAAGACCGACAGCCGAGTGACCCGGGGGTCTTGCAGAGGGGGTGGATTCTGGGGCGCCAAAAGCCAAAGGGTGCTATCGACTGGAGTGGTTCCATCCCCGCAAGGTTCCCCAGGGACCAGCCCGAGGCCCGCTGGAAAACACCCTCCGGGAACAAGACGCATCCCGAAAGATCGGTGGTTCGGGAAAGACAGCTCCCAAGTTTTATCCCCTACTGCCTCTTTGGGTCTCTACAATAAATATAAACAAAAGTTAAAACTCAATTTTCTGTCGATAGAATTTCTCAATAAATTGCAAAAACAATAATGATCTTAAATAATTGATTGTAAAATTTGATGTCGTCATTCTAAATAGACAAAATAATTGGCCAGGTCACGCTTTTAGCTTTTTAACTTTCTCTTATTCTTTATATGAAATTTATAGAGAAAATATTGCGATCATGTTAAAAATTCGATGTCGAGATTTTGATGGATATACACGTTTTGAGTCCAAAAAAGTGGGTCCCGCAAATTGATCTGTCTTTGTCTGTCTATGAACAAAATATCTCAAAAAATATGGTGTGACAAGCACAGTACACAACTTTCTCTTTTGCGAAGAACAGCCACACCAGATTTTTTTCAAACAAATAGAACCTAGGAAAAGTAAATATTAATTTAATTAGAAGGGGAACATTTTTTTATTAATTATTTTAAGATAACAGTAAAATTCTTTATCTTAAAATAATTAGTAAATATTAATATATAAATCGAAGTTTTGATAAGATAAAAAGGCATTTTGGGGAGTTTTAATGCATATATTTCGGATCTAACCACTTCTATTTTCCTTACTTTTTTTTTTTTTTTTTAAAACATTCACACTTTTTCTCATTCACGCTCACATTCACACACTCATTCACACAGTCTTTTCGGCAACTTAGGCCATTTAAGACTTTTAAACGATATCCGTTAATGATTATTATACATATTGGGGTCCAGGCATTTTTATTTAAGTCATTTGGTATCCAAATGCCTTAAATAAAATTATCGGACTCCTGGGGTCCGAACTCACGACGTTCGGTATAGAAGGTGGACACGCTACCAACTACTCCAAGCCCCGTGGGCATTTTCCTACTTCAAATATAAACATCGTATTTATTTATTTACATTAATTAACGGGCTTCCCGTCCAACACTTGGGCCATCCGCTCCTTGTGTCTGCGAATAGGGGTGAGATTATTTTCCACTTTCTCACCCCAAGAGGGGACCTTGATAATGTTGCTTTCATTTAACAACAAGAGATTTTGCCGCAAGCTCGGACACAATTAGAGTTGCAACTTCAATTAATCCGGAGCTTAACCGCTTAGCTGCACGTCTCCTCATTGTTAGACAATCTAATTAGAAAAATTGTATTGCTCAGGACGGAAAAATTGAAACAGACTTTGAATATGGAATAGATCTAAATCTTATTTTATTCATGATATGGAATGATTATTTTAAAACTATACTTGGGCTTTTTTGCATATTTTAAAAAAATTTCTGTAAATAAATAAGGACACAACTTTCATCTCTCTAAGCCTCGTTAGTCCTCTACTTTACAATTGACTGGTTTCGGAAAATTTCTCCATTTCTATATATCTATAGGCCTAATATTAATGTGGTATACTTGTAGACTATATTACAATTTTATTCAAAATTCAATATTAATTATTTTCCAATATTCTAGAGGACGTTTTGAAGGGAATATCAAAATAAGTTTCATGTTTTATTTTGCAATCAAAAATATTGATAAAACTATGAATTGCAGTAAAAACTTTTTTCTTTTAATACAGTATCTCTTTCTTTTTAAGAGAAGTGTATATTTTCTATTTAATAAATATTGTATAGACTTAGGTCTTTTTAATGCTGGCTCTGAATTAATAAATAAATCAATGATTTAAGAACATATTTCTATGCAACCAACAATGAAACACTTGTCTCATTCTTTAAAATATAAGTTATGGCTTAAATAAATAAATAATGATTTTTTTTTTTAAATTTATTTAAAGTTAGCATCGGAGGACATTTAGACCCCGTCTCTATTTATTTCATTGATTGGTATCCAATTCGAGGGAAAAAAATTTTGTTGCATGAGACGAGATGCAGACCCTTGACCCCTAGCACAAAAGAAGGAACTCTACTAATACTTAAGTATAAAGGATTTGATTATCATAATACCTCAGGTATCAATAGAGCCTCTAGCATTTTAAATTAAGTAATTAGATATCAAATTTAGATTTGTCTTTAATTTTTTTTTTTTTTTTTTAATTAATTTAATCTTTCTCACTTTTATTTTTACTCTAAAATGATAATAAAAAAAGAAAGTATTTTGACATTGATCAAAAGTTTTAATCATTTATTGATAAAAGGTTCTAGGAAAGTTTCAATAGTATTCAGATAACTTTTTCAATGAGAAAGCGCTCACATTAATTTCTTTAATAAATATTAAATTATTATTTCTCTCATCAAATAAATTATTTCCTCTATGAAAAAAAAGTGAGTTGACCTTTTTGATAAAATTTGGTTTACAAAAGAAAAATAAAATTAAATGGTTGAATGGGTTAAACGTATATTTTAAAACCAGTTCAATTCTTTTTTTTAATCAACAACTCATTCAAAGGTAAATTAAAAGAATTAAATTTTAAATATCTATTTATTCCTCTGTTATATAAGCTTATGATTATTAGAAATGAAAAATTTTGCCAGGGACACTGGACTCATTCGTATAAAAATTTAATTTTAGATA
>JAKCPI010024247.1:0-15045 GCA_023213315.1 Euborellia annulipes | reverse complement strand
ACAAACAGAAAAGTCCGCTAAAAAAGTCAAATTCCTCCCCACTCTCCAGAGGCAAATCCTGCGTTGCGCCACTGTACTTAATAAAAGAAATATACTTTTCTGCATTTGCACTTTCCTTCAACCCTCTCCCATTAATATTTATAATTTTTTTTATTAAATAAAATATTAGTTTGGTATTTGTCCACAAAAATGAATTCTGAAGTTTTTCTTTATTCATGGAGATGTTATTATGAAATTTTAACTACTTGTCAATTTTGAACCTAGTAAATTTCATTATAATCCGTAAACTCAATTTAAAATAGAAACGTATTATATTGACGGACGAGTCTAAATAATTTATTAGACTTTCTTCTTTTCTCGTTCAAATAATATTGTCAAATTTTGAGTGGAAAGTTTTTTTTTTTTTTTTTTTTTTTTTTTTTAATTAAATAGTGAGGAAAAAAAAGTTGAAAAAAGGATTAAAAGGAAAATTATCCATGAAATTGTCATATCATATTAAATAACTTCAAAGTTTAATAAAGGCGATTATTCATTCACAATGACCTTATCTTTAAAACGAGTTGGCTGTAATAAAAGAAATTTATCTGATTAAAAAGCCAACACCATAAGAGGATATTTATAAAAAATTCTTTCTTTAGTTAATATATAGGCCTATATTTAATTTCATTTGCATTTATTATTATAATAATTATAATATTATTAATATAAATTTAAATCAAGAAATAATATGAATACGCTACCTTGATATTCTCATAAATAATTTATTCTCGCCCTTTGGGCTAGACGTTTGTTGACATTGTCAACATTTTCAAATATGAATATGCCAGCGGCCTTGGACGAGGATGAAGAATTCCATCATCGGGGATCATGGATCGGTTAAACAAGCATGTGAATGGGCTAAAAATATTGGAAGTCTAGCTTAGGATTAGAAGCCTAAATGCTAAAAACCCCTGGGCTAATCACCTACTAAAATGATATTTTATTAAAGAGTTCAATATTTTATAAAAAATAAATTTAATATGAAGATATTTAATATAATTTATCTTAATAATTTTTTAGTTAAATAAATTATTAAATAATAATTTAAAGTTTATAAATTAATAATAAAATAGTGAGATACACTTTTCAAAGTAATATTTGGGAAGGGAGAATAATGTATATTGGAGAAAGAGGTTAAAAAAAATGATATATATTTTATACATGAATTATGGATTGACGAAAAGTTATTTATACGTATAAATATTCTGCTCGTTATTCACAATTTTTTTGAATGATTTATACCTAAACATTATTCAAAATTTAATGAAACCGGGATAATATTTGTAGTTTTAAAAAAAAGTTTTTTTTCTCATTATTTTTTTGTTAATTATATTGTGTCATTTATTAATTAATTATATGTATACTCTTTTAAAGTATTTATTTAAATTTGATCAATAAATGACAAAAAATAGGAAATCTAAAACAATCAATAACCTGGAATAATAAATGACTTTTAAAACGGTTTTCTTAAAGGAAATTTCAAGCAATAATATTCCTTATTCTTTATTTTAATTTAAAGTGAACTCGAAGGAATTTTAATGAGGCAGTCTATGAAAACTAAGAAATTATTTTGTACTTAATAATTAGTATGTCTAATTATTAATATTCTTCCCTTAACCATCAAATTATCTAAATATTTGTGATTACACTTATATAATAGAGAGAAACAAATAAGTATATGATTTATAGAGCCCGGATGTTGATGCATAATCAAACCTTAAAATATGCATGCATTAATGCACTTTTTTTTTAAGTAAAAAAATGCTATATCACAAATTGAGTCGCATTTTATATTACCGGTATATTTTTTTTATAACCATGAACAACAAGCAATTTAATTTCTTCGTTTAAGGACATGCGTTTGCACGTTCTTGAACGCAGAAAATGATCTTTCTACATCGCAAAAAGTGACAGGCGCATACTTGAAACAAGAAATCTGAGGGTGAAATGTTGATCTTTTACATTTCCACCCTGTAAAGTGCGAAAGTTTGAAAATATTAAAAATAATTTTTAATTTTTGTTACATAAATTAGACTTTAAAAGCAACTACACAAAAATATTCAAAACATTCTTTTTTTACTTTTATCTTACTCTATTCTTTAAAAAAATGTTAAAATACAACGCATTTGCTTGAACATCCAGGCTCTAATGTTTTATTAATAGAAAAACAAGTTAATTGTTATGGATTGACGAAAAGTTATTTATACCCAAGGATGGCAACGTTTCGGCTCATTTTTATTATATCTTAAAACATGAAACCCGAAATGAACTACGATTATTAACAGGGGCTTGGACACTGCTTTATTTTTAACCAGTAGGAACACATTTTTAAGAATGGAGAAATTTTCATTGATAAAGAAATTTAATTTTCCCTTAGAATAAATATTAGCCAGCCATTGTTTTCTTGTTTATAGAATAAACTCTTCCAGGTTGGATAAAAGGATCTGGCTGGAACCAGAAATAAGGATTAGTTCACTAGCTAGAGACGAAAGAAGGAGGAGGAGTTATACATAGGAAATAATGTAACTTCACGGGGGTGCCGGTAGATGGCTCTGGTCAGAGGCCGGTTGTGTTTGAGGTGTGTGTCTTCGTGCACGAAAGGACCTCGGGTAAATAATCGGGGATCCCGATAGGAAAATAATAAACTGTTCCAGTGAGCTGGTAACATTTAAAACATTTTCACGCAAATGCATGAGTTGTTTTATTGATTGACTTGCATGCAAATGTTAACTTTTAGGCCTACTATAATTTTTTTATTTAATATTATATTTTATCGTAAATAATATTCTATGATTCTTATAAAATCATATTTCACAGTATAAATAAATAAAAAATTGTGGATTTTATTTTATGATCTTTTTTTTTTTTTATTTATTGGGCTGAGAAACCAACAATCAAAGTTCAATAAATTTCATATACTGGATGAAAAGGATATAAAAATAAAAATATGTAACTCTGTGATAAAATTTGTCAATGATATAGTCTATATATTATTCATTTGATGTCTTTAAATTATTATAAATATTTAATAAAATTGCCCCCTTTAAGAATGAATAAACCCGGGGACCTCATTACTTAGTATTTCAAAAATAAATTTTGAATTGATGAAAACAAGCAAAACACAGAAAAAAAATCTATTCATGACATTTTTTACTTTTACATCTTAAAAAATTTCATATACCTATGCCAAAAGGCAAGAAGAATCTTACCACTCAACGTTAATCGTTAATGCAGTAGTATTTTGAATTCACTATATAATCTCTATATAAATGTATATTTATAAATAATAAAATTATTATTATTTATTTATTATATAGAGATTACAAGCGCTTCGCTTCGCTCGCTCCTTGTAAGCTAGTTATAAATAATAAAATTATTATTATTTATTTATTATATAGAGATTATCTGGTAATTAATATTTTGATTGAACTTCATATAGGTCAATTTGTGTCAAAAGTTTTTTTTTTTTTTTTTTTTTTTTTAAAAAACATTCACACTTTTTTCTCATTCACACTCACACCCACACACACATTCACACAGTCTTTTCGGCAACTCAGGCCATATAAGACTTTTTACGATATCCGTTATTAATAAATATACATATATGGGGTCCAGGCATTCTTATTTAAGCCATTTGGTATCCAATTGGCTTAAATAAAATCATCGGACTGCCTGGGGTCCGAACCCGCGACGTTTGGTATATGAGGTTAGCACGCTAACCTCTACGCCATGCCCCGAGGGCGTGTCAAAAGTTGAAATTGATTCACAATAGAAATTATTATCTCCTATTTATTTTTTAGTGTGATTTTTTTGTTTTCTTCTTGTTATTGTGTTTATAATATTTACAAAAGGACTCTATGTTTATCAATAAATAAGGCCTCTTTTTCCTTCCCAGGCTTTTGATTTAAAGTATAAACATTTCGTTAAACTCTTATGTAAGCAAGTCCATTTTAATATTGATATAATAAAAATGAAAAGAAATAAATTTAAGAAATTTCATTTTGATTTAATTTTGAATGAAATATATGTGTATATATCCTTTTTTTGGCAAACAAAGAAAAAATGAATAAAAAATGAGAAGGGGAGAATTTTCTTTTTGATTAAGGGCCTGGTCTGAATGAAAGAGGCTTCTTTTGGGGTTCTTGAGCCCTGGCCAGGGCCGATCCCGGGGCGCAAACAATGCGAGCCTCCAATCGATCGCGATTGTGATAATGCACGGGTGCAAAATAAGATTTGCAAATCCGCGCAAATAATAAATAAGCCTTAAAGCGTTGAGAGATTTAGCTCAATGATGAAATGGCTCTTTCTGATTTTCGAGACCTTGGGTATCAAATTCCTTCAGAAAATATTCTCTTACTATCTGAATATCACGTAGTGTAATTTTAGCTATCTAGAATAAAATAGGGTAAGACAAAGTAAAAAAACTTCGCATTTAATACATTTTTTACTAACTTAATTTTTTTGAACTATAACTACTATTTATAATAAGAGATTTAATTACTACTATTTCTATGCTTGGATCACATACCCGTATATCGAACGATAATATAAATAAGGATCGTGTGCCGAAAATATTTTTTTTAATTGCTTCTATTCTCTTATCATTTATTTTTACTTTTCCTTACCTATATTTGAAATATATAGTATTGCGATCATGCCAAATATTCGTTGAGATTTTGATGGATATACATGTTTTGAGGTTCACTGAGTCAAAAAAACTGGGTCCCGAAATTGGTCTGTCTGTGTTTTGTGTGTGTGACAATTCTAAGCAAGAAGGAATTGAGCTACTGGAATGAAATTTTATATTTAAGGTGCGCCTCTCGGGGTGCTAATTTTGGGACTTTCCAGCGGCCACAATTTTGAAGCTATCGACCCCAAATTTTTTTTAAATTAAAGCTATTTAAAATATCTACAACTTATAGAAGCCCTTTTTTTGATTTTCGAAAAAATTTTTTTTTTTTTAGATTAATCGCATTAAATAAAAGATATTTAAAAAAAAAGGAGCTCTATAAGTTGTAGATAATTAAATTAGTAATCATTGTGTTAAAGAATAATTAATCTTTTGCCTTTAATTAATTAGCTGGAAAGTCTAGAATGAAATGGAAAAAGTCCCTTGTTTTCCTATGGGGAACACTAACCCCATCTCTTGCCGCCTCGAGTCAATCGTGTTTTAACGGTTTTTCGAGACGCGCACCTTAAGTTATGGAACCTCACAGACACTCAAAATAAGCTTTTGAACAAAATCGGCCAAAAAGTACTAGTACTTTACTGTTGTACTTTTTCACTTTTTTTCGATTTTCTTAAAATTCGCTCCAACGATTTTGTTTAAAATTCATAAATCAACTATTTTTTACATGTTCTTTATATAGAGCGGGCGCTGGAGGTAGTTGAGTATGCAAAATTTGAGGACCGAATTCTGACAATGGATTTGGGCTAAGAATAGCTCCCAGAATAAGGATCCGGATCTTGCCGGGCCAATTTTTGGTCCAATTTTTTTTTACCCCCACCCCATAGGAAATCAATGGAGTGCATGCTAAGATGATGTGAAGATTTGCAATTATGGTCAAATTCGAGTACTTAAAACCTCAAACAATGAAAAAACTGTCTTGTCAGCAACTGAGGGGATCCTCTAGAGTCCCCTGAGAAGTACTATCTTGCCACCAGTTGTGGTGGTCCCCTCTAACCCCTTCATCTCTTTTCTCTCTCTTTGTTATAAATTTAAATATACGGCTTTAAAATCATGTCAAATTGTGGGGACCGGCAATTATGTTCATAATCCACTACCTGGTACTCCAATCAATGAAAAATACTATCTTGCCGCCAGCTGCGGTGGTCCCCTCTAACCCCTTCACCTCTTTTATCTCTCTCTTTGTTATAAATTTAAATATACGGCTTTAACACAATGCCAAATTGTGGGGACCGGCAATTATGTTCATAATCCACTACCTGGTATCCCAATCAATGAAAAATACTATCTTGCCGCCAGCTGCGGTGGTCCCCTCTAACCCCTTCACCTCTTTTCTCTCTCTTTGTTATAAATTTAAATATACGGCTTTAAAATCATGTCAAATTGTGGGGACCAGCAATTATGTTCATAATCCACTACCTGGTATCCCAACCAATGAAAAATACTATCTTGCCGCCAGCTGCGGTGGTCCCCTCTAACCCCTTCACCTCTTTTCTCTCCCACCGCAGCTGGCGGCAAGATAGTATTTTTCATTGATTGGGATACCAGGTAGTGGATTATGAACATAATTGCCGGTCCCCACAATTTGGCATTGTGTTAAAGCCGTATATTTAAATTTATAACAAAGAGAGAGATAAAAGAGGTGAAGGGGTTAGAGGGGACCACTGCAGCTGGCGGCAAGATAGTATTTTTCATTGATTGGGATACCAGGTAGTGGATTATGAACACAATTGCCGGTCCCCACAATTTGGCATGGTGTTAAAGCCGTATATTTAAATTTATAACAAAGAGAGAGAAAAGAGATGAAGGGGTTACAGGGGACCACCACAACTGGTGGCAAGATAGTATTTTTCATTGATTGGGATACCAGGTAGTGGATTATGAACACAAGTGCCGGTCCCCACAATTTGGCATGGTGTTAAAGCCGTATATTTAAATTTATAACAAAGAGAGAGAAAAGAGATGAAGGGGTTACAGGGGACCACCACAACTGGTGGCAAGATAGTATTTTTCATTGATTGGGATACCAGGTAGTGGATTATGAACATAATTGCCGGTCCCCACAATTTGGCATGATGTTAAAGCCGTATATTTAAATTTATAACAAAGAGAGAGATAAAAGAGGTGAAGGGGTTAGAGGGGACCACCGCAGTTGGCGGCAAGATAGTATTTTTCATTGATTGGGATACCAGGTAGTGGATTATGAACATAATTGCCGGTCCCCACAATTTGACATGATTTTAAAGCCGTATATTTAAATTTATAACAAAGAGAGAGAAAAGAGATGAAGGGGTTAGAGGGGACCACCACAACTGGTGGCAAGATAGTACTTCTCAGGGGACTCTAGAGGATCCCCTCAGTTGCTGACAAGACAGTTTTTTCATTGTTTGAGGTTTTAAGTACTCGAATTTGACCATAATTGCAAATCTTCACATCATCTTAGCATGCACTCCATTCATTTCCTATGGGGTGGGGGTAAAAAAAAAATTGGACCAAAAATTGGCCCGGCAAGATCCGGATCCTTATTCTGGGAGCTATTCTTAGCCCAAATCCATTGTCAGAATTCGGTCCTCAAATTTTGCATACTCAACTACCTCCAGCGCCTGGTCTAATAATGTATATTCTCATTTTGCATCGGAATCTTGAAATCTTTTGAATCACACTTTATTCTTGTATTACTCATGAAATGCAATTGGTCAAGTTTAGAACTAAGGTGCTATGGGAAACTTAATATATGTCGACACTATGTGACAAGCACAGTACACAACTTTTCATTACCGAGTGTATTCAAAACCCTCGATTCAATTTGAATAGTTATAATATTATTTTATCTCAGGTCATGAATATTTTCCAAATAATTCTGTTAGTTAATATAAATGATATATTATGGTATAGGCCTATATATTAACCTTTCATTTTTATTTAAATCTATCGCTATCCCATGGTTTAAATAACAATATATTAATAATTATTAGTTTCTTAGATTGGTTGAAATCCAAACTCACAATTAAATATAAAAATTTGTCTGGTCTCTCACAGTTATATGAGAATTTGATAACAAGAAGAATTATTAAATAATTCAAAATTACAACAATAAATAATTTTCAATATTCACCTTTAATTTCTGCCAATTTAAGATGCTTTATGTGAAATTACAATAAATTTAACAGAATCATTTATTTGTCTCCAATAAACTAGAAGTGGGATGTTTTATGCTATCCTCTTTAAGGAACTCTAAGAAATTCCCAGGAAAGGAACATATTACAGTTAAGCATTGAGAGAGTTCTGACCAATTAGGATATCCTCCCTTTTAGCAAAGATAAAACTATATATAGCAAAGTGGAATGATCGGATGTTAGATAGGTAGTTATGTTTTTCTTTAGGTTCGATGGTTTAATAACCGTGAGACTAGATTTGGTTGGAAGAGCAAAAACAAGATCATCTTATTTATACTTTTGTATCTTGAGCAATTAATAATCCCCTCTTTGATATACCAATAGATTGACTTAAAATAATACAATCAACGTTGTTTTAAACGAACCATATAAATATAATCCTACCTTTTAACGTTGAAATAAATTTATTAAATCGAAATTATTCAAATAATTTATTATTTATAAATTTTTGTACTCATTACTTTTAATATTGGATTGAAGCGTATTGGGATGTAGTTTTTGCATGTAGGGTGAACCATAAATAATAATTTTAATTGAAAGAATTGCATTTTAAAAATCAAATTTATATACATGTTCATGAAAAAATATTTATTTTGCAAAATATAATAATGAAAAAAAAATTCTCAATATAAAAATATTCATCCGCGACTTAAAGGTCGGATAATCAATCATTAATAATTTTCTTAAAAAAATATTTGTATTTTCAATGTTTACTTAGTCATAAATTTAATACTTTTCCAAAATGGATTAAAAATTAATAAAATTTACAAAAGACAGTCTTACAATTTTGTATCAATAAATAATAATCAAGTCAAACAAAAAAAAAAAATCATACCCTAAATATTTATTTATAGATTAGCAATTACTTATGTGTTATAATTATTATTAAAGATTCACAAACAATGCCAGTTTGGATTATATTACGAAACACGAGTTGAGTTATTAATATTAATAAATCAAGTTGTATATTTTAAAACAGAGAAAAGTTTGGATCAATATTTGGAAGATTTCCAAGCGGTTTTTGGACAAATATTAAAACCTACCCCAATCTTGGCTTCTGTCTCTCCTTTCAAGACAATATATTTTTACGTTTACTAGCATAAGGATAAATCATATTTGATATAATGGACATCTCTTTGAATTTTCTTCTTTTTGAATTATTCGGATCCCAGACAGTTCGATGAATATTTATTTAAATAATTTGGATACCAATGGAGTAAATCAATGTGCCTGGATCCCATAATAAGAATAATTAAGTATAATTTTTTTATTTTTTTATTTTTACTTTCTCTTACCTATGTATATATGTAATATATATATAGAGAGAAAGTATTGGATTCATGTCAAAAATTCGATGTCGAGATTTTGATGGATCTTCACGTTTTGAGGTCCCCTGAATCCAAAAAAGTGGTTTTCGCGACATGGTCTGTCTGTGTGTGTGTCTGTGTGTCTGTCTGTGTGTGTGTGTGTCTGTGAACAAAATATCTCAAGAACGAAAAGAGCTAGGAAGTTGAAATTTTATATTTAAGTTAGGCACCCCCATGGGACCTGACACGAAGCTTTTGAACAAAATCGACCAAAAAGTACTAGTACTTTACTGATTCACTTTTTCAGTTTTTTTCGATTTTCTCAAAATTTGCTCCAACGATTTTTTTTTAAATTCAAAAATCAATTATTTTTTAGATTCTCTATAAAATGTATATTCTCATTTTGTGATTGAAATCTTCTGAAGACCACTTTACTCTTGTACTCCATAGAAAAGATAGGAGAAATGGTTGCCATGGTATCAAAATATAAATATTTTCCCATACTTATAAATTTTACATCTTGAATTCAATTGTACCCTACTGTCGGAAACTAAATACATGTCGACTCAAAAAATCTGGTGTGACAAGCACAGAACACAACTTTCGATTACCGAAGGTAAGAGAAAGTTGTGTGCTGTGCGCCAGTCACACCAGATTTTTTTAAAACCCTTTTCGACTACAGAGGCCATTTAGGGGTGATAAATGTATTTATTTCAAGTATAATTTTAAAACCTATATTGCTAAAGAAGCCGAAAAAAAATTGAAAATCGGAAAGTAAATATATCGACACAAAAATTATGATGTGATAGCACATTACATAACTTTTAAATACTGTGGGTAAGAGAAAGTTATGTGGGGTCAGTTCCACCAGATTCTTATAGAACGGATAGCTATAAAATTGGTAATTGGACAACAGGCTAGAGAAGAAGAAATAAAAATGTCGATCCCATAGAACGAAATTAGGGATATATCATTAGAGAGAAAAATACAAATTATTAGGAACCGACCGAATATTCGGTTTCGGTTACGGTTTCGGCTAGTTTCGGCCAAAAATCATGGTTTCGGCCGTAGTTTCGGTTTCGGCCAAAAAGTGGCCGAACCTTTCGGCCGGCCTAAACCAGAGTCTGAAAAAATGGGATGAGACTCGCATGCAAAAAAAAAAAAAAAAAGGTCAAATAATTTGCACTTGAGGGAGAAAAAAATTTAGTCTCCCTAAAAAAAAGGTAAAATGATTTTCACGGGAGGGAAAAAAAAATTCAAAAAAAAAAAAAGGTAAAATGAAAAAAATTTTTTTATAGGAAATACAAGTTTCGGTTTCGGTTACGGTTTCGGCCGAAACTAAGGTTGAGGCCGAATATTCGGTTTCGGTTTCGGCTGAAAATCTTGTTTCGGTCGGACCCTACAAATTATATATCAATAGTTAATATCACAGCTGTAGTTGATCCAACGCACAGTGGTTCCAAAACCCATAATCGTGGTCAAAGGGCCATAAATAGAGTTTCGATTTGGGGACTTTTAAGTCCCTAAATAGATTTATTAGCATCTTTACCGTTATTAATTTATTTAAAATTCGGAAACGGCGACCTCGGAATCCCCACAATGCCAATTTTTATTGAAATCTAATTTTTTTTTTAATCTCCCATATTAGTTCCGCTATTTTCTTTTTTTTTTTTTTTAAATATCAAATTCGAAATCAGCGACCTCAAAAACCCCTGTGTACTGAATTTCAGAGAGATTAAATAACGTTTTCGACTTTTGATCACGTTTTCGGGATTTGGAACCACTGTGCAACGGTTTTAAACGTTAGCTAGAGGATTGAAAATAAATGAAATATCTCTGCCCGCACTTTTCTTATTCCTGAATATCCGTTCTGCCAGTCAAGCCCTTTTAGGATTCCATATTTGATAATCTTTTCGACTCTTTCTTGAAATGAAGAATATATACTGGTTCTGTATAAAATAAATATTTTATACTCTGCATTTTAAAATAATCCCATATAAATAATGAAATTGATGATGAAATATTTGAGGATCAAATTGAACCCATATTTCAAGTATGAATAAAATAAATTTAGACTTAGGACCATAAGTAGTTTACATAAAATGAAGACACGAACTCGCCATATAATCAATTTGATCAACCTGCCCTGATCACTTCTAGGATTATTTAATCGTTTTTCGGTAATAGTACTAAATAATTCTTCAAGCATAATGTTCAAAAAAAAAAAAAAAAAAATACTACACTAAAGAGGACAAGCTTAAAAATATAGAAATTGATAAAAGTTACCTTAGTCAAGTCTGAGCTATTTTCTGACTTTTGTAATTCTGCGCATGCAATCAACCTAGCGATCAAATGCGTTTTTTTTTAAATTGATTATTTGTAAAATTGTATAGTAATTAATAAAATATAGGTCTCCAAAATATTTGGAAATATTTTCTTGTTGATTAATAAAAAATTGCTGAAAATTTAACGTTTTTCTTTCTTTCTAAAAAAAAAAAAAAAACATTTATTTTTTGGTACCAGATCTTTCAAGAGCAATGGGTGTTGTCCCATTTCTGTTGTTTGCTTTTACCAAATTTAAGCATAGCAACACGTTCTATTTTTCCTCGATTATCTAATGAGCCCCCCTCTCCCTGAAGTATAGCCTACAAAAATAGGTACCAAATATCGATAATAATCGCCGAGAGAAATACAACCAATTAGATAATATAGGATTTGATTAAAAAAATTTAGAAACAAAATCATTAATATTTCCGAGTAAAAAAAAAATAAAATAATTATACTCTACTATACTTTTTACATTATTTGGGTGTTAATGATATTATATGTATATAGGCATATAGCAAAAATTTAAAATAATCACATTATTACAATTTTATTATATGATAGAATTTTAAATTAATAAATATCCCCTCTTTCCAAACTTTGGGAACCATTTTATAAATAAATGAAGCCAACATTAAATTAGTTTCCATTAAATTCAAATATAAATATATCTTATTATATTATTGGGTTTTTAATTTCAATTCATTATTCCGATAAAACCGATTTATCGATGAAATTCATACTACTTAAATGTAAAGTTATTTTTTTGATTAGATCAGTCAAAAGATTTTTGTTCAAAAACCTTTTTCTTTGATAATCAGATGACTTCAAAATGTATCCTTACATTCTTACTTGTTAGTAAAAATTTACTTTTCAATGATAATTAAATTTATATACTAGGTAAGCTGTCAAACCAATAAATGAACTACAAGAATCAGTTAGGAGTTTGCTATTTACACAAGTTCAGTACATCACACAGTGGCGTCATTTCAACTTTTTCTTGGGGGCAAATTTTTTCTTGGGGGGGAAACATTTTTTTTTTCTTAAAATTTACTTACAAATGGGTACTCAAATTTGGCCAAAACATATTTAATTTAATTAATTGTTCAATTTTGTACAGTTTGTATACCCGTAGATGTATTTTGGAGTATTTTATATAATATAAAATTTTATAAAAATCAGAGCCCTTGGGGGGGGGGGCAAATGCCCCCCTGCTCTCCCCAAATGATGCCACTGACATCACACCTATTAAGGCTTTAAAAAATCAGATAGACTACAATAAGTTTTACTAAACAACTCTCATGTAAGGGGCGCCAAAGTTCATCCTTGCATCCACAGCATTTTGCTCTCAGACCGACCCTGAACTCAATTGAATGAAGTTAAAATAAATTTTTTATAAAAAGTTATGTAACTTATTTCGAATTATTTAAAACATTTAATGCCATTATTTATTTATTTTTTTTTTTTTAATTTATTCTTTTCTTCCCCCAATTATAAATCAAAAAATTACTACATAATGGTAAATAAATTATCGAAGTTTGTCTTAAAGTATTCATAAATAAAGTAATTAAAATAATCGTTTAAATGAGTTACATAAAGATATTAATAGAAGACCGAAGTCTCATTTGCAAAGGAAACTTATTCAATTTTGTAAAATGAATATTCAATGTGTTAAAATGCTTGAGAATAAGCAAAAATTCTGAACTTTTGCCAAATCTTCCAATTCAAATATATTCAATAAAACTATAGAGTATATAAAGAAATACATCTAGGGTTTTGTTTTTATTTAAGACAATATAACTTAAAATGATAAATGAGTTAGTTTATTTAAATTCGTTTCTACCAAACTTTTTTATGCAATAGTGAATAAGTTTAATTGTTAGCATCATTCAATAAACAAGATTTGTCTTTTTTTATTTATAGGCCTATATTTAAAATTGAATAATTTTGTTAATATAATTATATATAGTACAAGAAGCATGAATGAGTGACATATGTGATGGCCACATCTTTTTTTAAAGCAAGAATCCAACTGAAAAAAAAATAAGACCGACAGCCGAGTGACCCGGGGGTCTTGCAGAGGGGGGTGGATTCTGGGGCGCCAAAAGCCAAAGGGTGCTATCGACTAGAGTGGTTCCATCCCCGCAAGGTTCCCCAGGGACCAGCCCGAGGCCCGCTGGAAAACACCCTCCGGGAACAAGACGCATCCCGAAAGATCGGTGGTTCGGGAAAGACAGCTCCCAAGTTTTATCCCCTACTGCCTCTTTTGGGTCTCTACAATAAATATAAACAAAAGTTAAAACTCAATTTTCTGTCGATAGAATTTCTCAATAAATTGCAAAAACAATAATGATCTTAAATAATTGATTGTAAAATTTGATGTCGTCATTCTAAATAGACAAAATAATTGGCCAGGTCACGCTTTTAGCTTTTTAACTTTCTCTTATTCTTTATATGAAATTTATAGAGAAAATATTGCGATCATGTTAAAAATTCGATGTCGAGATTTTGATGGATATACACGTTTTGAGTCCAAAAAAGGTGGGTCCCGTAAATTGATCTGTCTTTGTCTGTCTATGAACAAAATATCTCAAAAAATATGGTGTGACAAGCACAGTACACAACTTTCTCTTTTGCGAAGAACAGCCACACCAGATTTTTTTCAAACAAATAGAACCTAGGAAAAGTAAATATTAATTTAATTAGAAGGGGAACATTTTTTTATTAATTATTTTAAGATAACAGTAAAATTCTTTATCTTAAAATAATTAGTAAATATTAATATATAAATCGAAGTTTTGATAAGATAAAAAAGGCATTTTGGGGAGTTTTAATGCATATATTTCGGATCTAACCACTTTTATTTTCCTTACTTTTTTTTTTTTTTTTTTTTAAACATTCACACTTTTTTCTCATTCACGCTCACATTCACACAGTCTTTTCGGCAACTTAGGCCATTTAAGACTTTAAACGATATCCGTTAATGATTATTATACATATTGGGGTCCAGGCGTTTTTATTTAAGTCATTTGGTATCCAAATGCCTTAAATAAAAAAATTATCGACTGCCAGGGGTCCGAAACCCCATGACGTTCGGTATAGAAGGTAGAACACGCTACCAACTACTCCAAGCCCCCGTGGGCATTTTCCTTACTTCAAATATAAACATCGTATTTATTTATTTACATTAATTAACGGGCTTCCCGTCCAACACTTGGGCCATCCGCTCCTTGTGTCTGCGAATAGGGGTGAGATTATTTTCCACTTTCTCACCCCAAGAGGGGACCTTGATAATGTTGCTTTCATTTAACAACAAGAGATTTTGCCGCAAGCTCGGACAATTAGAGTTGCAACTTCAATTAATCCGGAGCTTAACCGCTTAGCTGCACGTCTCCTCATTGTTAGACAATCTAATTAGAAAAATTTTATTGCTCAGGACGGAAAAAATTGAAACAGATTCTTTGAATATGAATAGATCTAAATCTTATTTTATTCATGATATGGAATGATT